>JBBPPX010000126.1:0-71312 GCA_038092235.1 Leccinum boreale
CTATCTCTCCACTCGTTACCACCAGCTTGGAGACATGACGGACCTCAATGAGGCCATCATCCTCGGGAGACAAGCCCTCGACCTTCGCCCGTCAGGGCACCCGCATCGATCAACGTCGTTGGGCAGTGTCGCATCCTATCTCTCCACTCGTTACGACCAGCTTGGAGACATGATGGACCTCAATGAGGCCATCATCCTCGGGAGACAAGACCTCGACCTTTGCCCGTCAGGGCACCTGGGGCGATCAACGTCGTTGAACAATGTCGCATCCCATCTCTGCACTCGTTACTACCAGCTTAGAGACATGACGGACCTCAATGAGGCTATCATCCTCGCAAGACAAGCCCTCGACCTTCGCCCACCTGGCCATCCCGATCGATCATCGTTGTTACGTACATTTGCACATTGTCTCCGTGTTCGCTTCACCCAGTCGAACGAGTTGAAGGACAGACAGGATCTATTCAGTCTCTACACCGAGTTGTCAAATATCTCACAAACTCTCTCACCAGTTGATCTCTCTACTACCAAACAATGGATCACGGAAGCTGAGAATTTCCGCCATCCCACAGTCCTTCTCGCTTATGAAACATCTCTTCGACTACTCGTTCAACATCTCGCCATTTTACCATCCCTACCCAATCGTCTCCAGAGTTTCAAAGATCTCGCTTCATCCCTAGCAATTGATGCCTTTTCCGCTTGTCTCCGTAATCAACGTCCCAAAAAAGCGGTTGAGCTTCTCGAGCAAGGTCGCGGTGTATTCTGGACTCAGATTGCTCGTCTCCGTTCCCCTCTTGAAGATGTCATCGCCTCGGGCCAGGAAGGACAGTCCCTTGCCAACGAGTTTACTCGACTCTCATCAGAAATACACGATACAATTCATTCACAAGGTCCAGATCAGCATAACACACTGTGCAGTCTCAATGTTGATCTGCAATCCGCAATCACAAACATTCGCAAATTACCCGGTCTCGCTCGATTCCTCCTCCCCTCTTCCTTCTCAGAACTCCAGCACGCTGCCAGTGGAGGACCTGTCGTCATCGTGAATGCTAGCCAGTATACGTGCGATGCACTCGTTGTCTTTTTTGACCGAGATCTGGTTCATATCCCATTGAAAATCACCAAATCCCGCGTTCAGAACCTATCGTTGGAGCTCCAATCTCTGACTTTGGATGCAAAGACAATGGACATGGGGAAAGATCTGACTCGCTTCCTGAGAATCCTTTGGGATGAGGTCGTCTCGCCCATTGCTGATTTTCTTCAGGCAACAGTTCCACTTGGTTCACGTATCTGGTGGTGTCCCACTGCCGAGTTCTGCCTTCTTCCATTGCACGCGGCTAATCCATATCGGAACGGCCAAAGAGGTTTTTCCCATTTGTACATCTCGTCTTACACTCCTACGTTGACTGCCCTCATCCGTGCGAGACGGAATCATCCATCGGCGACGATTTTGATACACGAGGAGAAATCTTTCCTTGCTGTGGGTCAGGCGAACGCCAAAGGCGAAAGCGAGCTTTTCTCCGTCAGCAGTGAGCTGGCCATCATTGCCAAGCGCATTCAGGGTCTCGCTACGCTCACGCGCCTTGAAGGTCCCGAATCGAGTATGTCCCAAGTCTCGAAGGAGCTGAGGACGAGCAAGTGGGTTCACTTTGCCTGCCACGGTATCCCAAACAGGAAGCAACCCTTTGACTCTGCATTTGGTCTCTACGACGGCCGGTTTACCGTTGAACGGATCATGGGATGCGAGTTAGAGAACCCGGAATTTGCCTACCTGTCTGCTTGTCATACGACGGTCGGAGACGAGGAGAGTCCAGACGAGGTCATCCACTTGGCGTCGGCGATGCAGTTTGCAGGGTTCCGGTCTGTGATTGGGACGATGTGGGCGGTGGATGATACAGATACGAACGAGATCACGTCCAAGTTCTACGAGAATATGTTGGATGGACGTGGTCGGCTGGATCACACTCGAGCGGCGTGGGCGCTGCAGACGACGATGAACTCATTGGTTGGTATTGTTCCGCTCGATCAGCGCATTCTGTATGTACATATCGGTGCCTAGTCGATGTCAAGTTTGTATCATTGTATGGTTGCCTCGTACTTATGTATTTTATGTGTCTCTTCGCATATTTGCAATCAGTATCGAACGTGTGAATGTCTGGATGACTGCTTTTTGAACAGTATGACGACCCTGGGCTTCGCGAGCGGCGTCCAGAGTTGCATTCCAGTATGTGGCAGAAGCTGTTGGGCCATCGTCATTACATCGGGCGCCCCTCTCTGATTGTGAGGGTCAGGCCGGGGATGCGGGATGGGAACGGTTTCGAGCCCACGAGGGGGGACTAAGCACCCATCATTATTTTGTTATTCAAGTTCTGACCCTGCGTCATGCGGTGAACTACTAACCAAAGTGAACGCGGTCCTTCGCCAGGCATAAGGTAATTAGATCTGGAATATCTAGTACTGAGCGATACGGACCAGATCGTTCACACCGACTCAGTCGACGTGCTGATCATCTTGCAAGGAAACCTTGATTGATAGGTTACATGGCCGATTCCAGCGCTTAGCTTCAGAAAGTCAAGCATCCAGGCACTCTGATCATTGCTCGACGTCGTAGGAGAATACGGTCATTTCTTCTTCCCCAATGGCTTTCCTTTGCTCTTGGAAAACGACTTGCCTTCAAACCCTGGTCGAGACTTGCCACCCCCACCTTTCCGCTTATCGTTCCTCCTCTCGTGCCGCATCGCAATGTTATCGGCCCGCTTCTTTTGCTTTGCAGCCATCGACGCAGTGACCTGCTCCTTCCTCTCCTCCCTAACCGACCCGAGTCCGTCAGTCAACCATCATAGCGCAGCACAGTGAAAGTAAACAGTCACGAGGGACTCACCACTTCTTCTTGCCCTGTACCTTTTCTTTTTCCTTTCGCTTGATCGCTTTCTTCAGCTGCCCCTCGTTGTCCTTGACTTTTACGCCTTCCACGCGAGCCTCGGCCTTCGCCCAGCGCTCACGGTCTTCTACTGTTTTACGTTTCTCTTCTGGGAGGGCGGCCAGCTTGTCTTTGCGTGCGGCGAGCTGCGTAAGAGCCTGCGTGGGGTTGGATGCGGTCTTGAATTGAGCTGCTTTTTTGCTCGTCGAACCAGCTAGAGCAGAGAACGCGACGTTCGTGAGCGGACCGTCAAGGTGGCTAGAGGGACCCAGGGAAGACGCCTCCGTTGCGTCCGTCACGAGTAGTTGACTCTGAGAAGAAGAAGAAAAGTCAGTTAGGTACGCGTCTCGCTCGGCACGACTAGAGGGAGAGGACACACACCTTGGTGCTTGCAGAGTTGCTCTTTGAAACTTTTTCTTTTTCTTTCGTTTTACCCTTGTCCTTTTTTCCCTCAGCCTCGGCCCTCTTCCGCTCCTTGGTCTCCTTCCTGCGCTTGTCCCTCAACGTCGCGCGCTGTCTCCGACGTTCTTCGAGCAGCTCGTCCCTGTCACCTGCTTCGTCATTCTGTACGCCTGGGCGACGGAACGCAGCGATGCGCGCGTGCAGTTTCTCTCGTAGCACTATTATACTTTCCGGTCGGGCCATCGGGACCATATCGTCTCTGCCGGATTTTCGGCCGTCGTCGTCGTCATCGAGGGCTGTAGGACCGTCGACGTCCATCGCTTCGTCATCATCATTTTCCGAGTCCGAGGCCTCTGGCGGTACTTTCCGCTTCCCTTTGCGATTCCCGTTCGACTCGAGAGCTCTCTGTTCCTGTTCGAGCGCCGCTTCGTTCTGAGTCTCTATGGTAGTTTTCTGATTGGCAGGATCGAGCTAGGGAACGATGTTAGCAAACAAGGAGGAAAGATGAAGACGAGGCAACGTTTACTTTGTCGCGTCTGGCCTTCTTGGACGCCTCCTTCACTGCTTGTTTTGGCGCCTTTTTGTTCTTGCTGTGTTTCTGGTATTTACTTGGTGCCTAAACACACGCAATGAGTCGGGCTCGTTTCGCGAAATGCGTTGGTTAATGGGGTTGCGCGAACGCACCGCGGTGTCGGCATCGTTTTCTTTGGCGAGGTAGTATTTGGATGGGATGAGTCTTAACAGAGATTCAAAGGTATCGTTGTGAGCCTCGATGGATGTGCGTAGGTCGTCGAGTGAGGTGGTCATTCTGGATGTACACCGACTTCAAAACCATTATGTAAGCGTTCACGCTCATCACTTCCTCCAACAGCCTCATCGGATGATTTCCTCGTCACTGTCCTCGCCTGGACAGCTCGCACCGTATCTGCAAAATAGATCGTTGAGATAGAAATATCCCCTCCAGCCATGGCGGAAGACCTGTACAAATAATACAGCGCAGTTTTTTTTTTTTCAATCCACCGCGAAATTTGACCCTGCGCGGAAAATCCCAATCTATGCGCGGCGTCCGGCGCTGTGACTCTTGGAAAATGAATGATGTTGCATTGAACCATTTATTGTACTTACACTCGCCCAGCGGCAATCTGAAGTGATGGCACCTAATTAGTAAACGCGATTATAGCATAGCTCTATTCGCAACTACGATGTCGTTCCAAGTACCAATCAAACGTATCCTATCCAACGATCAACTTGAGGACTTTCAAGGCTCACAAACACACGCCGACATCGTCTCGTTCATCGAACAGCTGAATGCATCGGTCATCAATGTCAAGCTGAGCGAGGTCGTCGAGGCCACCGTGCGTATGCGTTTGCTTTCATTCATCGTCTCTTTGGGGCCCCGACGGTTGAAACTGCGCAAGAGTAGAGGATCCAACCTATCCTCGACATACTGGAGCACGTCGAGGCTATCGCTGCACAGACCCCTCCGGTAGACAACAAGGCATCGCGGTTCGGGAACCCGGCGTTCAGGACGTTTTATGACAAGGTCGAACAGGTGAGTATGATATATTGCCATTTCGTTTTATCTCCTACCCCCCTGTGTCTCGAATTACTTTCCGAAGCGACCTAATACTATTTCATTAGCAAGCTCCCGCTTTCCACGCACAGCTAGGCGTTCCGGATGTTGCTACGCCCGAACTGCAAGCGTATTTCGCCCACTCGTGGGGAAATCGCGAACGTATCGACTATGGGAGTGGAATGGAACTGAATTTCCTCTGTTGGATGTGAGCTTCTCCGCCGTTTTTTTTGGGTGTTTCCGTCTTCTGATGCACGCTTTCCTTTAGGTACTGTCTGAGGCGATTGGGAGTGGTCGACGAGCGCGATCACAAATCGCTTGTCATCCGCGTGTTCTGGCGGTTGGTCCTGTTTCTCCGTCGGTCGAATTTTATATCGTTAACTCTGGGTCGTTTAAAAGATACATACAAGTCATGCGTGTTCTGCAATCAACATACTGGCTCGAGCCTGCGGGGTCCCACGGCGTCTGGGGGCTGGACGACTACCACTTTTTGCCATTTCTGTTTGGCTCGGCGCAACTCCGGACGAGCGCTGAACCTACCACCTCGACCAGACGCGTCCCAGGGCACCCTTCACCCAAGGCGATTCACATCCCTGAGATCGTCGACGAGCTGGCCAAGGATTACATGTATTTTGCGTGTATCAAGTTTATCAATTCCGTGCGTATTTCCTCGTGTATATCATATCTTCTCGTTGGTTCATAATCCCCAATGTTGACTCGCCTATAGATCAAGACGGCGTCACTTCGATGGCATTCACCGATGCTCGACGACATATCGGTCGTACGTGATGATTGTCTCCTCATCCTGGCCTACTGTGATCCTGATCGAAACCGCGTGCGCAGGTCAAGACGTGGGACAAAGTCAACACAGGCATGATCAAGATGTACAAGGCCGAAGTCCTCGGAAAGCTGCCCGTCGTCCAACATTTTTTGTTTGGCTCGATCCTCCAGTATACCGGGCGGCCTCCTCCCTCCACTTTTGGTGCGGAGGGAACGGCGATAGGGAAGCACGATGGTCACGTACACCCACACCAGGGATGGGGCGACTGTTGTGGAATACCGGTGCCGAGCGCGTTTGCGGCTGCGAGGGAGGAGGAAAAGGGGCGGGGGGCAAAGGTTATTGAGGGGCCGGGGATACGGCCTGTGCCTTTTGATTGATGGGTTGGTGTGAGATTTTAATGAAAAGGATCGGGTGGGGCGTGTATTTCTCTCTTTGGTTGTACCCACCAATTAAGATTTGTCGGCGTCGGGTCGAAGGTTCATACAACAAGATGCCCTTGTGAGCAAGCTATGCAAAAAGTCAGCACTCGACCAAAAAGTTCTCTCTCTCCTGAGTCTCCTCTCGCGAGAGAGCCTGCTAGCCTGGACTATTGGAGAAGTTTTGAACAGACTACGCGACCTGCACCATTCTTGAGCGGATCGTCGTAAAATCGAGACACGGACGTACGGGTGTCTAGGCTGTCCAAGATACGATTTGATCTTCAGCGATCCAGAAGCGAATAATAATGCTTACTAATAACGTCGTCGTGATCATGTGGCTGTGCTCCTTTGCAAAGGTTGACTCTGACTTGCAGGCGACTCGGAGGACGCGTCCAAAGTTGCTCGTATATTTGCTGTGAGTTGAATATAAAATGTGATCAATGAGATTGTAATAAACTGACCGTACCAGGTGCATTGACATTCGTTCCTTACCGACACGCTGGTATGACTAGAAGCAGTGAAGCTCCCAGTGAAGATCCTATGGCAGACCAAGTAGTAGTAGTGCCCACTGTGACTGCTCAGAACTTGGCTGTCCCACCGCCTTCTCCAAGGAGTCGCGTTCATTCGGCTCCACACTCGCTTCCTGCTCCTGCTCCTACTCTTCCGACGCGCAACAAGCCCAACGTACTTCCACCGCTCGTCACAGGAGCACCTGCTCGTAGACCACCAAGCGTCACTCTCAACACTCCTCCGACTTCTCCTTTTCGCACCTCTTTTGTCCCGCTCACCGCTGCTTCCCACTCTCGCACCCGATCAATCTCCTCAGGACCGTTCGTCCCTTCGATTCCTTCCCCACTTTCCTCTTCTTTTCCCGTACACGTTCCACTCCATGTATTCCCTTCTGGTGCCACTCCAGAGGTTCACGTGACCGACGTCGACGCGTGCATTCCCCCTGGTCACACGAGACGCCATTCGCGTCTTCACTCCAGAAATCTATCTATATTCTTTCCCAGACCACACACCACCATCTCAGAGGACGAACGACCTCCAGACGAAGAAGCCCCACTGCCATCCCCAGATCCGATCATCATTCCTGCTTCTCAATCTGATGGGGTCGTCGTCACAAACGGTGCTCGTTTCGACAACGAGCTCAAACCCGGTTTCACTTTCGGCGGTCTCCCGAAATCACAGTCTGAGCCCACCAGCATACGACCCTCGCCGGGTTCGGCCGTTACCACGAGACGCGGCCACCATCACAAGCATTCGATGTCCCACAACTTCTTCTCCTTCCTCGAGCCCGGGAAGCCGGAGGCACTGCAAGTACAAAGCAAGCTAGAGGGCCTGCGGACCACGCCTACACCCACGCCGGTCTCACCGTGGGTTCCCAATGCAGATGCAGACAAACTCTTCCCAACGCCTGAAGCGATCCCACGCTCCCAGTCCAAGTCGCCTGCTCCTTCGATATCCTCTTCTCAAACTAACAACACCGTCCCGCATGACACCATGGCGGTCGTGTCCTCGTCCGGGACAGCTGCTTTGATCACTGCTTCGGCTCAGTTTGCTTTGGGAGCGCTATTGTGGACGCGTGGTCAGAGCATCGGTTCTCTCGCTTGTACGGGTTTGGGGTATTGGGTCGTCTTTGATGCACTGGGCGTTGTCGGGCCTGTCATCATCGCACGGCATATACAGGGAAAGATGAATGGCATGTACGGGTGCGTGTAATTCAGATCCGTCCCTATCACCGCTGACCGTGTATTGCTACAGTCCTGCGCGGGCTAGGACGACGTTGCTCTTTGCGCAATGTGTATATCTCATGTTCGCTGGCATCTATGTCGCCAAGGAGGCCGTCGAACATTTGCTGTTGTCTGCCGGTGGCGATTCTCACGGGCATGGCCATGGCGGCGGCGGCGGCGGCGGCGATTCGCATCATCACCATTGGGGCGACGAAATGCCCGACACACTGGGGTGCGTTGTTCAAATCGAGAGACTTCCGAGCGAGCTGATTGGCAATATTCATATGCAGTCTTCGCTTCCCCGTCATGCTCATCTGTTTCGTCCTTCTCTCCTTGATAGGTACCTCTGCGGTCTTTGGTCAACATGACGTCCTAGTAAGCAGTAAGTCTGGTAGTCCTCTCTACCCCTGAGTCACACGTGACCCCTATTGACAGTCACCAATAAACACATTCCTTCGCCCCTGTCTTTGTTTTCGAGGCCCGGACACGGATACCAAGCGCCTTCTCCGCCGCCGGCTACCGAGGCGAGAACAGGCCTGCAGCGGATCTTTGGAAATCCGTATGCATTGCCACCAATCTTATTCTGTCTGGCGATCTTGGGAGCCGAGATGGTTCTAGACGTGTGAGTCCGTGTTTTAAAAAAGTTTTTGCTCCGCCTTATTCGACACGATGACATTGATGATGTGATCAACGATTCAATTGCGACCGCGGGGATCGACGACGCTAACTCTAAAACCCTTTAGGACACATTATGCACCCTTTGATCTCGCCCTTGCCGCGCTCGAAGTGATCGTTACTGCACACGTAGCATTTGCAGCATGCGTCGTCCTCGGTGGGGTGTTGCTGCAGACAGCACCGCCGATGGTGCCACACAAATGGGGCACAATGGGCGGAATAATGGTTCCCCATGTTAGCGCCAGCACGGCGGATGGGCCGGCGGCGAGAATGGAAGGGTTTTGGAGGGTCGTTCGAGAGGTGCGTCCGGAGCGGGGGTGTACGTTGCTGACAAGGCTGAGGAGACGCACATAGATTGAGCGACACGAACATGTGGTGCATTTACCGGCGCCACATGTGTGGCAGGTCGCACCTGCTGGGCAGCCGAGGTTCGTGGATGGGGGGCGGAGCGGGTCGACGAAGGTGGTATCAGAGTTGCAATCAAACGGGCGTGGGCATCGGCAGTCGAATGGTCATGCGAATCATCATCATGACCACGACCATCATCATCACGAGCAACATCATGACCATGACGACGACCATGCACATACACCACACGCACGTACGACGACCTCGCCAACGCTCATCATAACGCTCTCTCCCCACGTGCGGTTGAGCCTTCCGGATGCCGACGTGTTTGCGTTGACGCAGTGGGCGAGTATGCGGGTGTTGGCTGCGTTTGGGAAGGGCGGGTGTGGTAAGGATGGTAAGGATGAAGAGTCGGCGGAGGTAGAGGTTACTGTTGGCGTTGTGAGAGCATGAGGAGGGCTCTTTACCGGCACCCTCGATCGGGTGAGTGATCTCGAGTTGAATTTGTTCTGGATTAACCTTAGGGTCCAGACCGGTGTGACCCCAGGATTCACGTGCAGCTCTTATGGATATACCCCTAACGTGTTCTGTGGCCCCTACTTTTTTTTTCTGGGTCAATTCTGTCACGATTTATTCAATTCAAGGGATTTATTGGGCTCGTCAAAGTGGCTTGGAATTTCAAGGGTGACCGGATCTGCGTGAACAGTTCAGGTGGTTTGAGGGTGAGGTCACTCGATCTGCCTTTGGCTTGATTAGGCAAGTCCAACAATTGAATGTAGTCGTGACGTCGTCCTTGGACTTCATTGATATCATCGAGGCCCCTCTTGCTTGCTTGAGGGGTCGAGGGGCTTTTGAGACATAGCATAAAAAGCCGGGCCAATGCCCTCCGTGGACTATCCAGCCTCTCCCATCTCCCATTTTAACATCTCCCATCTTCACACTCCAATCACGCAATCACTTTTGAACTTGTTTAGCTCTACGATGTCGTCCACGCACGCGAGCACCAAGGACTCCAAGGACCAGTTTTCATTGAATCTCGACGGAGGTTCGTCTCGTCTCGTCTCGTCGTGTGTTCATCTGTACCTACGGCCCCTCTTGCGTTTGTTGTACTCTTAGGCATCGTCGTCGTCACGGGTGGTAACCGCGGCATCGGCAAAGCGTACAGTTGTGCCCTCGCTCGCTCTGGCTCCAACGTCGCCATAATCTACAGGTGGGTCAAGATTGTCCCTCTTTTTCCTTTCTTTTTGTTCACTCGCCACCTTTACCTGTTTGTACAGGCAGTCTGCAGATGCCCCCGACGTGGCCAAGAAGATCCAGAACGAATGCGGAAACGACAAGGTCAAAGTCCGGGTTCGTTTCCCTCACCACATCGATCACAAGTTTTATTGTCCTGACGTTTGCGATACAGGCCTTCAAATGCGACGTGTGCGACTTCGACAAGTTGCATGAGCTCTTTAACCAGATCGAGAAGGAAATGGAATCCCAGATCAAAGGTGTCATTGCTGTTCGTCTCGCCTCCTTTCGAATAAAAAGACTTCTGAGCTGACTAAATCCGCGCACTATTTAGAACGCTGGCGTCTCGGCCGTCAAGCCCGCCTTGGACTTGTCTCAGGAGGATTTCCACAAAATATTCGGCGTCAACGTGTATGGCGTGTTCAACACTTGCCGTGCAGCTGCCAAGTGGGTTTTTTTTGTGCTCTTCTTTTTTTCTGGAAAATTCATTTGCACGATAGGCTCTGGACAAACGCCAACCGTGAGGGTTCTATCGTGATCACCGCCTCGATGAGCGCGCAGATCATTAACCAGGCTGGTCGAAACAAGCCTTTGACTCAGGTTCGCTGCAGTTTTTCTTGCCGTTGTCTTCGTGTGCTGATCGATTTTCTTTCATGATTGGATAGGCGTTCTACAACTCCTCCAAGGCTGCAGTCCGCACCCTTGCTAGGGCGCTCGCTGCCGAGTGGGCCGAGAAGGGCATTCGCGTGAACACCGTCTCCCCTGGCTACGGTGCGTTTTCCTTTACTTCCCGCCGAGACGTCCTTTCGTGCTGACTCCGACCTTTTGCGATTGCAGTGGAGACTGACCAGACCAGTCACATGGACAAAAAGATCCTGCAGCACCAGCAGGACAACGTGCCGCTCCGTCGTTTCGCCCAAGTAAGTTACTATCCGTGGCGGCCATGTCGGTCGATACTGACTCTCTTTCTTTTTCAGCCTGACGAGATCGCCGGTCAGGCGCTCTTGCTCCTCTCTCGCCACGCCAGCTACATGACTGGCGGTGACTACCTCGTTGACGGGTGTGTATCCTTGCATTTCTCTCGTCGACAAATTGACTGACTTTTCTGATAGTGGCCAGCTCGTCTGGTAAATTAGTCGCGACGATCGTCGAACAAAAAGGGGGGGTATTTATTCGATATTGTTATTCACGATTGTAGCGATGAGTGTCTTTCTATCGGTGTATTACTAGCTCGTGTATTTTTAGTCGGTGAATCGAAGCATGGTGTAGGTAAAGATGTGTGATCAGGATTTGAGAACAAAGCTTTATTGACACTTGCCATTTATTGACACTTGCCACTCAAACATCCAGTAACAATTTCTTTTCGCGTCCAGATACGACTCCAATATAGGGAGGTTTTGTCCTGCCCTTCGTTCCGCCTGCTCCTCCTTCTCCAGGTGCGGCCAGTACCTTTCACGATTCGGATTCATCCACACTCTAGAGGTTTGGTAGGCTGCTCGTCGTCGCAGACGCCCACGTCATAAATGCATATGACATCATATCCGCTTGAACCTCCAACAATTTTCCTTACATAAACCCCGCCCCTATAACAGATCTTTTCACCAGACGGTCTACTGCGTTTCCGTTTTCCAACATGTCCAACAGGTTTGACGCCTCTATAGTAAAAAATGGCATGGAATATGACTTGCCAAGTGATCCTACCGACCCAAGTTCTTGTGGGTTGTTGCAATTGGCCTACCTACTCTTCTGGATCGCTGAAGGATCAAATGGTATCTTGGACACAAAGTGGAGGGATTTGAGAAAAACAAAGGAGCTTATAACAGCTCGCCCGTATTTACGAGAAACCCTCGTTGCAGCATGGAACAATCAAGATTACAACGAGGTTTTGAACACCCGTACGTGTCTCTTCCAAATACACGACGATTCCGAAGGAGCTAAGCTCGTAGTAACCCGCTAAATAGAAATTCTTCGTGGCGAACCTACTCATAAGGATTGGCCACCAGGTGGGTTCCGAATGGTGCAGGTTTCGTGTTCTGTTCACAACTTCTTTACGCTTCCCAGAGGGTAGTCTCATGCCATGGCAGGCAGAACAATTGTTGGTTGCGATGTCGCAACCGTATCGAGGTATTGCCGTCGATGGTTTGTACGAATACCTCGAAGAGAACGATCGCAACTTCATGCCGGGGGCACATGGCGGAGGGTATTACGCAAAATTTGGTACCGTGGTGCAAAGCTCCGGAACAGGAAAGACACGGGCCATCTTGGAGGTCATCCGTTCCACTCATCCTTTGGTCAAATGCTGACATGCTTGGCAGCTTGCTCGCAAGGGCGTCTTATTGTTATACATCAACCTTCGACCCAGCGCCGACAAATCTGGTTTTCCCCTTCGCGACGACATACCGGCGGATATCCTGATTGGATATGATTGTGCAAACAAGAGCGAATATCGTGACCTATGCTATGTCTTCTTTGCTGCTATCTTCAAGCTCGTTCGAGATGACCTGTCTGCCCGGTTCAAACGTCATGGCGCCGAAGCAGTCGAGAGCTGGAACAACGATATGCGCCTGGGGTCATCATATCGTGCCTTGATTTTCGCGCGATTGGAGGACGCATACAACGAAGTGGGTTTCGTAAATCCGTGCCCTTGATCCGCTATTTGACGTCATTGGCAGATCAAGAAAGATATCAAGCTCAAGTTGGTAGAAGAATACTATGACAGCATGAGCGAAGTGTTTCGGTCAGTATTTCCTGACGGCAATGCCACGACCCATCAGCTCAAGCTGGTCATCGCGTTCGACGAGGCGCATTCGCTCTACACTGAGGAGGACCGTTTTAGGCGTTCGACAGTACTTCATCAGGTCATTAGATGGTATTCTGTAAGGGCTTGCTTTCAGGCAGTTTGGGTGCTTTTTGCATCAACGAAACCATTGAAAGTCGTTGACTTTTCAGAGCGGCTTCCTCGAGCAATGTGTAGGTGTCCTTTCCTATCCTTTCTTTTATCCTCAGGCTAACAAATCTGGCAGCCAACACTTCCAGAATGGCAATTCAGGGCCAATTAATATACCCGCCATATTGTGAGTTAGGTTGGGATCAATTTGCCCCGCCGCTCGGTGAAGTTTCACTTGGTGACGTTGCGAAAGCGGAGCATATCCTGCGATATGGTCGCCCTCTGTGAGTTCCTGCTTATATATCCATACATGTGCATTTGTAACTCCTCACCAATAGCTGGCAATCTCTGAAGGCCATGTACGGGTACAACGCGTTCGACGAGATTTTTGCACTTGCAAAACAAAAGCTGACCGCAAGGCGATTTTACAATCCAAGAGAACATGGACAGCAAGGACTTGCGGTCCTCAGTCAGCGATTCGGTCTCGACATCACCTTTGGTCACCGGGACAGCCTTCAGTTCCTCGAAACTTCCATTGCAAGCCACCTCCGCGTGTGCATCACCACAACCGAGAATTGCGTGTGGAGCTATACCACTTATCCATCCGAACCCTTCTTGTCATGCACTGCAGCCCATTTACTCCACACAATCCCTACCTCACTGCAAGACACATTGGGGGTGTTGAAGGAGAAGGTCAAGAGTGGAATGATTGACATGAGAAAACGTGGCGAGCTGATCAGTCGGTTATTCTGGCTACTTGCCAAAGATCTGTTCGTGATTTACATGAATAAATCACGGAGACCTTCCGCATTTGTATATGGCCTTGCTGAAGAGCTGCGTCACTGCAGCATGATCCCTGTGGTCGAGTTTTTCAAATTTGTCTTTGGTGAGGATTTCTGGTCGGGTCGCGCGGGCCGCGCGGGCAAGAACGCATTCAAGGACGCCTATGTGAATTTTTCGCATTGGATCTCTATGGAGTCCTTTATCCGAGAAGACGATACAAATGTGGAGGATCAACTGAGGCAAGCTATTTATTTGCTTTCGCGTCTCTCATTGATGTTGACCCCTTCACAGCCTGAACGATTGGACGATGCGACACTGGCAGCGAACATCTGCCATCCAGTGTTGCCACGATCAGCCGACCGTCAATATGGTCATCCTATCTATTTCAAGTCAGCCGGACCCGGACAGAGTGTTTCCGACTGCATGTCCCAAATCCTGACATCTGACAAGGCTCCCTCCGACAAGCAGTCCGATGCACTGAGCAACATCAAGAGGACCGATCCGACGATCGGTGGCCCAGACGAGAGCTCCTCGAAGCCTCTTCCTTATATTGCGATCTTAGCCGACCTCGGCCTCGATTCACCTGAAGTGGAAATGACCTTCCCTACCGAATCTTCCGCGCGAACAACGACGGAATCGTGTCTTCGCATTCGAGCTTGCGCGCTCTCCCCGGAGACATATCCATTCTTGGAAGACTACCCCGAGGTTCTCGAAGTGCTGCAGTACCTGATCAAGCGGCAGGAAATACCCTTGTCGGAGCGACCGGTTGTGGAGTACGTGAGAGACCGAGTGCAATATGGAAGTTCTGCTGAAGCACGATACATGGAATGGGAAAGAGGTAGCTGCACCTACAGAGTCGACCAGGTAATGTTGTCTCGTGTCCGTCTGAATCCGTTCTGTTTGTTTGTTGATTGCCGTTCCCTTTCACCTGCCAATCAGAAAACGACGAGAGTGAAAAAAAAAGCGGCGGGCAAACAGAAACAGAAAGCTCTTGAGTCGAAGAAGGATCGCAAAGGGAAGCAGAAAGCACGGGACGAGGAGGCGATGGACACCGACGGTCCCACAGCCTACGAAGGCGACAACAAACGAAAATCTGGCAGCGATGACATGGCGCAGGCGTACAGAACGACGAAGCGGGGAAGAGGAGGCGGCGTGCGGCATTGAGGGAGGAAGGAGAGGGCCGAGGCCAAGGGAAAAGTGTTTTCCAAGAGCAAAGGAAAGCCATCGGGGAAGTGTTCTCTTACAATGTCCAGCCTGTAGATTACTTTCTGAGCTAAGCGCTTCACCATTCGATTGAGGTTTCCTGCAATGCTACTTGCATGATCAGCGTCGACGTCGACGGGATGATTAGGCGTTCTATTACTCGTCGACGGCAGCACTGCGCAACCTTGCGAAGGCACCTACTACCGAGTGAGCCGAGAGTACATTCGTACGAACAGGGTTTTACCTGACCCCCACGACGCACGCTCAAATGGAGAGTTAGATGTTGCCGTTGGTGACATTCTCGTTTGATGGATGAGAAACATGAAAGTACTTTTATCAATCAATCAAGGGTATATATTTTCAATTCGAGCAAGTATGCACTTGCCTTTGCTTGCGGCTGAAATCCTCCAAGCCGCATCAGCGTTCATGCTTACTGGCAAGTTGTTCCAATGTCTGATCTCAGTTGGTTGACAATATCAGCCGGCAGGTAGCTTGAATCCCCAGGACAGTGACAAGTGGCGATATTGGTGAAATGGGTTTCATGTGAGAATAAGCTTGAATTGAGTGCGTGTTCAAGTTGGTACATTCTTGTTTGAAACATTGTTTGCATCATTTGCTGCTCCTGTTCCTGCCATTCCGATGCTGGCGTAGTACAAGAGAAACAGTCAGAAACGAAGTCTTTTACGTAGTAATTTTCGACAACAGTCTCAGGTAGCCTTAGTACTAAGTGGAAGCTAGTGATCTAAACTTGGAGCTTGAAGTGAGCTATTGGCCGCTGAAACAGTTGCTCTTTGCCGTTCCCGTCAAAAAAAAAAATATCGGCTACTGTGTATCCAAATTACGCCCATATGTTTACTGCCATCCGTTGCCAGCCCCCCCAAACTCAATTGGCTGTGAAACATCACTTGATGAGACTAGCAACTTGTTCAAGGGCTGTGGCCACCGGCGCATCATGCATCATGCATCCGGGAAGACGGGGGCCTGGCATCAACTTCTACCATCACTCCCTTACCCACGCCTGTCGTTACTGCAGTTTCGCTGCCTTGCATCGCACTACGGTCTCCTGCCATACCAGTGACTCTGAGCCCACTCGGAAATTTGCTGGTCAACTGTATCCGAAGAGGTTGTGTCCTGGCGAAACCTTATCAGGACCAGGTTTCGTTCTTCGGTGCCCCATGATCTGTGCTTCAGGATGATCCCCCATCCCTATGGCGCATCGACGAACTACATGTACGCTGCTAATGGGGTAAGTTACCCTCCAGAGTCTCTTGAGGAGTAGCACCTTTCTCATGCTGATGACTATGCACCATCAAACAATCAGGACGACCACGACAGTAAAAACGCCTATTCGGTTTCAGATTCCAGGGCTCCTTCAAGTTACCCCCAGCATTTTCGAAGTTTCGTGCCTGTGAGTAATAACCAACGTCAACTTTGAGTCAACCGGGCCCTGAGGATAGTGTTTATCAGAGGTTTTCCACTGACTCTGCATTGCGACTGTCTCAGAGTGGGATAACGGAAGGCATGAACGGCATTGTTACTTCAACAAACGCGTTTTTCTCTGACGAAGGTTCGCTATACCCATCGACGAATCTCAGCGTGAGGAACACTCTGTTCATTCACTATTATTCGAGTCGTTGAAGCCTGCTGGTCTGCTCAGGGAAGGATTTGGCGAACACTAAAAGAGTTGGGAAGTGCCATGAAGCGTCGGTTCTCGTTGATCTCGTTGCCCCCATTCGGGCACATCCGACCTTGTCATCGTAGCATCGAAAACGATTCAAGTAAGTCCTTGCCCTTGTGAGTCGTGCTTCCTTCAAACATTGATTTCTTTCAGTTTTTATCTCGTGATTCATTGCCTCTTATACCATTGGACCCCGCGTTGTCTGTCCACTTGATCTCTTGTCACTATTTACTCAATCCCGGCCGATCAATGGATCACGCTGCCCTGCTCGGCTTGTTTTTTAATGGCCATATTTTTTGTTGAGCACTGGATTTGACCTTTCCAACGAAATTTTCGAGTCGGTGAGTACCTCAAGAATGAATACATTCCGCATCTGCATACTGTTGTTTCCTCAGAAAGAGATCCGTAACTTTTCTTTTGTCTCAGAACCATTCGTCTTTCCCGCCGGCATCGCAAACGCGTCCGAGGTTGTCGGGTGACAAACATGTGCTTACGTATGACTAATCTTCTCAGTCAGCCCCACGAAGTCAGCCTGCCATATATTTGTGATCGATCATTTGTCAGAAAGACTTTGCAAGACCCCTTTATAATGTTTTCGACAGTAAAGCTGTAAAGCCTTTGACCTAGCTTTCACCTTCGCATCATGTTACCAGGCGGCGAGACACAAGGCGGCGGTGAACCAGCCCGCATGCCCGAATCCGTACAAGCGGCGCTAGAGGACTTGGGAAATACGGACCATCTCCACGCGATTCTCAGCCTTTCGGACCCTGCCACCGCTCGGCCAGATCAAAGAGGGACCCAGCAAGGTCGAGCATGCAACCGGCCTCGCGCGACATCTTGCGTTTCCAACGTCAGTGTGGACTATTTCGATCCGCGAGGGGTCGGAGCCCTGCGGCACACATTGAGCAGGATGCCCACGTCTCCAGGCGAGCGAATGCAAATTGTTCTTCCAGAAGAAGATTCAGAGGTTCCCGTTGATCGGAGGCCTCAGGATGCTGAGGTGGCTGACGAGGCCTTCGACTTTGAGGCAGTTCTACGGGATATGATCAACAGGTGAGATACACAGTCTAACGAGCTTCCACCTTGAACTTACTCTAACGGATCTGGTTCGTAGTCGTGGTGAGGCGGACATCACATCACGCGAACTTGGGGTGTTATTCGATCAGCTTCGCGTGGTTGGGAATGGCACTACTTCGTCAATACAATCCACACTCGGATCGGGGTTGAATCCGATGAACCTGTTACAAGCTGTTCAGAACCTCCGACATCCGCTTTTGCGTGACATCATCAGTGGTTTTCAAGGTGTCGTTCGTTCTGGGGAGATGCTTCGTATGTTTCTGCTTCATGAAACGGACCAGGAGTGCTGACTGCCCATTTAGTCGTTCTCGGTCGACCGGGATCAGGGTGTACCACCTTCCTCAAAGTACTGGCCAATCAGCGCGACGAATTCCATGCCGTCGAAGGGGAGGTTTGCTATAATTCGTTCTCCCCAGACGACATTCGCCGCCACTATCGTGGGGATGTCCAGTATTGCCCAGAGGACGATGTACATTTTCCGACCCTAACGGTCGAACAGACTATCGGTTTCGCTGCCAAGACACGCACTCCTCGAGCGCGTATCCAAGGCCTGACTCGCAAGCAGTTTTGGATGCAAGTCACGGACATTTTGATGACCTTGTTTGGTCTGCGAAACGTCAGAAAGACGCCTGTTGGAGACGCCGCATTGCGTGGAGTCTCGGGTGGAGAGAAGAAACGCGTTTCCATAAGCGAAACGCTGGCAACGAGGAGTTCGTTGGCCTGTTGGGACAAGTGCGTCTGGCCCGTTTCTCACCCTGCACGTGACGTTTGTCGTTTATAACATACATATCTCTTTCTTTTAGTTCAACACGGGGTCTGGACGCGTCCACCGCTGTTGAATATGTACATGCTTTGCGGATCGCAGCGAACATTGTCAGGGTGGCCACCGTAGTCTCGATCTATCAAGCAGGAGAATCGCTCTACAAGATGTTCGACAAGGTTTGCCTGATTTACGAAGGTCGGATGGTCTACTTTGGTCCGGCAAACGAGGCGAGGCAGTACTTCGTTAACATGGGATACGAACCGGCGAACCGGCAGACCACATCCGACTTTTTGGTTGCTGTGACGGATCCGAACGGCCGTCAGGTCCGGGAGGGTATGCAAGGTGTTCCTTCTACGGCGGAAGAGTTCGAGGAACATTACCACAAGTCGACGATCATGAAGGCAAATTTGGAAGACATGGCGTCTTTTCGAGAGCAATACGTGGGGAAGGAGCATCTCATTTCTGCATACAAGGAAAGCGCAAAAGCTGAGCGCGCGAGACATTTGCAGGAGAAGAGCCCGTATACGATTTCCATCCCTATGCAAATCCGGAGCGTGATGGGCCGGAGAGTTCAGATTCAGGCCGGTGCTATTTCGGTTCCCGTCATAAACGCATGGTGAGGGTCGTCATTCGAGGCCATTCGGGCCTTTTGGCTAACAAGACTCCAGCGTGTTTATCCTGCAGGCCATTATCCTTGGGACGACGTTCCTTCAGTTGTCGACCAATACCACGGCATTTTATTCTCGTGGCGGAATTCTATTCTTGTGAGTCCCTACCCATACTCTCATTCTCATCGTCTGATTACATGCGCAGTGCCGTATTCCTGCCTGCGCTCTTTTCTATGTCAGAGATACCCTCCCTTTTCGCCTTGCGGCCCATCGTCCAGCGACACCACAAGGCGGCCATGTACCACCCATTCGTCGAAGCAATCGCACTAACCTTGGTCGATATGCCTGTCACGTTCATCATCATATTGTTGTATTGCATCGTCCTGTACTTCTTGGTCGGCCTTCAACGCACTGCGGGACAATTCTTGTGTGTAATTTCAATCTCCCCTGTTTCTATACTCAGGTTTGGATTTCCGCAATAGCACATTCTTCCTGTTCGAGTTTGTCACTGCGCTCCTAGGTAAAGCCCTGTTTCGCAGTCTAGCGGCAGCGTTCAAGTCAGAGGCGCCAGCTCAAGCATTGGCTGGGATACTGATACTGGTCATATCGCTGTACAGTTAGTTTTTCATCCTCGCTGGCATGGTCGAAATATGCTTAAATGCGCTCAAAACAGCCGGGTACATCATACCACAGCCGGCCATGATTGGCGCTCTGCGGTGGATCACATACATTAACGCAAGTTCCGCATTTTTTCTTGCATACACATAGGCTCAAGTCAGAGTACTACTAGCCGATCAGATATTCGTTTGAATCTCTTATAGTGAACGAGTTCCACACGATCAATGGGCTTTGCGGGAGCCTCGTTCCGAGCGGTCCGTCGTACGGCTCATATCCTGACAGCAACAAGGCGTGCACGACAGTGGGCTCTGAGCCAGGGAATCCGTACGTCGACGGGAATAGCTTCGTGTCTCTCTCCTTCGGATATTTGTACAGCCATCTATGGAGGGTAAGGACACTGTTCAATTATGATTCTCCCCCGCTGACCCTACATCGCATCAGAACTTTGGCATTGTGGTTGCCTTTGGTGTCTTCTTCATATTTCTGCTCCTCATCTTTACCGAGTTTAACACCAGTCTGGCCGGTAAGACGTCCGTCACGCTGTTCAAGCGAAGTTCGAAGGTCTCTGCCGTTCAGGGCGAAGTATCCTCTAATTCAACTTCGGACGAAGAGAAAGCGCGGGTTCCGAGCTCGACGAACTCAGATGTGGATGCCGTAGAGGATAACAAGGAAGAAGCCCACGAAGCGATGGAGCAGCAACCCAGGATGAGGAACACGTTCACCTGGCAGCACGTGAATTATGAGGTCGCGGGCCGGCGACTACTCAACGACGTCTCTGGCTATGTCGCTCCGGGAAAGTTGACGGCGCTGATGGGCGAATCCGGTGCCGGAAAGGTGTGTAGCGTGCAACTCAGCACTCCTTATCGTTTGATGGAGGCTATTGGAGGCTGATATTTCTTTTCCTTTTGCGGTGCAGACAACGTTGTTGAACGTGCTAGCAGAGCGCACCGAGATGGGCGTCGTCTTAGGGACTCGTCTCGTGAACGGACACCCTCTGCCACCCGATTTCCAAGCTCAGACGTGAGTTCCTGCGCATCTCACGGATGACTCGCTAGACAATGAATTCGTTTTGTTTCGCTAGTGGTTATTGCCAGCAGACGGACACGCACCTCGAGACGATGACAGTCAGAGAGGCTTTGTTGTTCTCGGCAAAACTGAGGCAGCCTTTCAGCGTTCCAACGTCCGAGAAAGAAGCCTAGTGAGCTTTCTTGTTTCCTGTGGCGTTAAAATTCTGAGGTTCTGGTCGTAGCGTCGACAGGTGCTTACGAATGTGTGGGCTCGAGGCTTATAGAGATGCGATCGTTGGTTCACTTGGCGTCGAGATGAAAAAGAGGACAACTATCGGTGTAGAACTGGCAGCAAAGGTGCTCTCAGATTGTTTGATCCGCTTTGGAAGTTTCTGAACATTTTTTTTTGCTTTCCCAGCCAAAGCTTCTGTTGTTCCTGGATGAACCTACTTCTGGATTGGATTCGCAGAGTGCATGGGCTATCGTCTCATTTCTGCGGGATTTGGCAGATAGCGGGCAAGCTATCCTTTGCACGTGCGTTCGTTTCCCTCTGCTGCCACACGCAAATTCTTGAAGCTGAAGTACTGACGTTATTGCTCAGCATCCATCAGGTGGGCAACCATATCACCCTTTTGGACGTACACCTGCGTGCTGACGAGTTGGTTGCTATAGCCCTCTGCTGAGCTTTTTCAGGTCTTTGATCGGCTGCTCTTGTTGCGTGCGGGTGGCGAAACCGTCTATTTTGGCGATGTCGGGCCCCGCGCTTCGACGTTGATCCAGTATTTCGAAGGGAGCGGTCCGCGGCAGTGCGGTTCCGAAGAAAATCCGTGCGTTTATCTCTTTGCTGTTGTTTTTGGGTCGTCCAGGATCATCACATCTCACTATTTTTGTCTCTGCTGCTCAGGGCCGAGTTCATCCTTGAGGTCATCGGTGCTGGTGCAACAGCGGCCAGCAAGGTAGACTGGCATCAAACCTGGACCGATTCCCTCGAGTCCACGCTCGTCGACAAAGAGATCGAAGGTATTGTCGCTCATGGGCGGGACACGCCTGCTGTGTCTGCCACCATCGGCTCCGCGTTCCCCGCACCCTGGGCCTATCAAGTGTGGTCGCTGCTAGGGCGTAACTTCACACATTATTGGAGGAGTCCATCGTACTTGATGGCCAAGTTGTCGCTGAATATCGTCGGAGGTCTGTTCATCGGGTTCACTTTTTTCAAGCGCAACAACTCGATCCAGGGCACGCAGAATAAACTCTTTGTGCGTATCTATTGTTCGCGTCGTTGATGATACATAGAACGCTCAGACTACATCAATCAGGCAGTATTCATGGCGTTGATTCTGAGCGTGCCGCTCGCAAATCAGCTGCAGGTCATCTTCTTGAACCTGCGCACGGTTTACGAGATCCGAGAACGTTCGAGCAGGATCTATTCGTGGACAGCACTCGTCACGTCTCAGATCGTCGTGGAGATCCCCTGGAACATGCTTGGATCGACGCTCTTTTTCCTCTGCTGGTACTGGACTGTGGGTTTCCCGACGGACAGGGGAGGATACACATTCTTCCTCCTCGGAGTCCTGTTCCCGATGTACTACACCACCATTGGGCAAGCCGTTGCATCGATGAGTCCGACGGCGGAAATCGCGGGCATTCTGTTTAGTTTCCTCTTCTCTTTTGTCCTGACATTTGACGGCGTTGTTCAACCCTATTCACAACTCGGATGGTGGCAATGGATGTATAGGGCCTCGCCGTATACGTACCTCATCGAGGGGTTGGTATCCCAGAGTGAGTGAACCGATCTTCGTCTCTGAACGCCCGGGTCTTTTTTTTTGCTGACGAACGCGCCACTGCTACACAGTTCTTTCCGGGCAGTCGGTACAGTGTGCTCAGAAAGAATTTGCTGTGGTCCAGCCGCCCGCGGGGTACTCCTGTGCGTCGTACCTCGACGCCTACGTCGCGAGCTCGGGAGGTTACATCCAGAACCCCGACGGGGGATCCGATTGTCTGTACTGCTCTGCCAGCACGGCGGACGAGTGGTTGTCTTCCTCGTTCAACATTCACTACGCGCATCGGTGGCGGAACGTGGGCTTGTTTTGCGCGTTTATCGCATTTAACGTGAGCATCTTGAAACTTTTCTTTCGATCTCGGGCGTTCTTTGCAGCTGATGCACCAACTCCCAAAATTTCTTGACAGATTTGTGCCATGTATGTGTTCACGTACCTTTTCCGTATCCGGTCATATGGGAGGGGCAAGGCCGTGTTTGAGCGCGCTGCCACGCGCGTCTTCAAGAGGCGGCCTAGGGCGCCTGATAATGACCAAGAACGAGAACAAGAACAAGAATAAAAAAGTCGAGAGGAGGTGGATAATTATTTGTGAGCGTCCACTTCGAGGAGAGTGGACGCGAAAAGAAGCTCGGGTCACCGACTCCTGTGGCGATTTTATTCTGCATTGTATCATCATCATATCACGCAGCAAAAATGACACGTATAATATAATTAATTTATGAGTGGCCCCAGGCTCTTCGTTGCTTCTTGAAAGCTCCCGTTGCAATCCTAGGCTACCAACTTCTCCATCGACCATTACACGGATTTATCAATCTATTATAGGTAAACCTGCAGACACCTTATGATGTCACGTCTCTTTCTATCACTCCTCCGACCACTTCAGACGCCCCACACAAATTACAATACCCTAGATGACCAGGTCACTTTGCACAGAGGCTCCGACACGCCGGCGTTTGCGCCCGAGGAAACACTCCCCCACTTACCGTGGGAGGTCGGGGACTCGGGGGTTTGTTCTCTCACACTTCTCATCACAACTAATTTGTTTTCATCATGCCGTCTGTCGTGTACGCTGTGTCGACATCTTTTCTATGTCAATGCCGCCTCAGCCTTATTCTATTCTGAATCGGTAATGGCTTAGTCATTGGTGGCTGTGTCTAGGGTCTGATCGTTTAACTGTGCGCCCTCAAAGCCTCACCGGCACCCTCGAAACAGGAACTGCCAGTACGTGACAAGCGTTCCCGCTTGCTCGCGCTGGCCACACTGAACTCGTGCCTTGAGTCTCCAGGGATACTGTATATAAATGTGACATTTCTCGGAATTTCCCTGCTCAGCGACAGCCAACCCCTTTGACCTCGCAAAAACGGGTAACAATTCACGGCGGTATTTTATCACCGCATCACAAGCCGCATCACGTTCAAAAATCGACTGCATCGCCCCTACACACCGTGGGTGGTGATAAAGAAGAGTGCACGTCTCAGGAGACTCACTCAGTTCCCAACACCCTCGTTCTCTTTCGTTATCCAGCCAAAAAAATTAGTGCTATCAAAATTCTGCAAAGAGCATCAGTATGTTGTAGACTTTGTTCACTATTATTTCTCTTTCGTCATTGACTGTTTAACATCCAGCCACCCCTGCGTGTGATTCAAAGTTGCCCCCATGACTTCCGACTTGCAGTCGGCGGTCCAGGGAATTCTTTTAAACAATGAAGCATCCAGTAATGTCAACTACGAATCCTAGTATTGATGTTTGATCTGACGTGCTGACGCACAGTTGCAATGGTCACTGTCGTGGCATACGATTATCGTAAGTAGTCAATCCCAGCGAGCGAACGTTTGTAACCCTTTCGCCAATAGTTATCACGCTTCCTAGTGAGGTACATGTGCCATCGTCTCCAATCTTATCGTTACTTTTGGCTGAACGACTGCACAGGTCAACTATATTTGGGTCAACAAGCAAGTATTGTAAAGCAATGTACCTTGTCACTGACGATACTGCAGAGCCAGCCATGGTCAAGGGTTACCATGTTATTTTTTCTCGTGTGTACATATTTCGGTGACGATTGTCTTCATGCATGACACCCTCACAGGTCCGTTATGTCGGTATATTTTCTGCAATGTAAGTCTATCACTACTGCAGCACGTACTCGACAGTATGATTTACTTTGCGGTCGTCTTTAAGGGGCATCGCACTACGTACGTCCAGGACGATCATCCAGATCTCGTTACACTGACCATGTTCATTATAAGTTGGCACCTCATTCGTGCCCGGTCCTCAGAAGGTTGGTTCTTTTATTCAAAATGGGGTCAAATTTTGATGAGAACGATGTGACGGAGATAGTTGTACGTGTTCGCATTCTACAGATGCATTACTCCCGTTGATGACAGAGCAGATGTAAGCATTGTTTGTTCGCCTCTTGGATGTCAATTGAATCATCCAAAGGCACGGGAATGATTTACTCGTCTCAATGGGCGTATCTAGTTTTCTTGGCTGCTTCCGATCGTGAGTCAACATTGCCTCAGCTATTGCCTCGCTGAGAATGTCCTTTGATCGCAGTGTTGATGATTCTACGCGTTTGGGCAATGTGGAAGCGATCAAAGATGGTCCTCGGAATACTCATCTTTTGTTACGTCTTCGAAATCATCGTTCAACTTGTTGGGATCGCCGTCTTCGATAATCCTCATACCGACGCTACAGGTATGGGTTTCGTCTAGCTGCAACGGCGAGCTCTTTTCTAACTTGAGGGGCTTCTTACTTTAGTTATCATCAATCAAGTGCTTGATTATACTACTTGCACAGAAGTGCTTACCGTGCTAAGCCCTTACCTCACGTTCACGCTCATCAATCCGTTCCTTTTCGACGTCCTATTGCTGATCCTTGCTCTCATTCCGACCATAAAGGATTCGATGGAAATGTACAATGAGACTAACTTATGGCAGCCCAACCGGTACATGTCCCTAATCGTCAAGGAGGGCGTATTATACATCGTCTTGTACGTCGTTCGTCATATCTTCGCTCGATCAAAGCCTGAGGGAACACGCATAAATCAATATTTGAAATAGAAACCTGCTCAACAACATCTCCGTCGTGACATCGCAAGTGCACGCGGGCGCGTTACCCCCTACATGGGTGGTCATCTTTGGCTTCTTCGGCATCGTGACGCTGTTCCCCAGCGTGCCTCGTTTCGTGCTCAGTGTTCGGGAAATGTACGAAAAGGAGAGCTGTAATGGAATTGATGGCGGATTTGGGGTCTTGACGAGCGACCAGTGCACAAACATCTCGATGATCGCGTTTGGGGGGGGGACAGAGCAGGCTGGATGAGGATGGACACGAGGAGATACAGCTTGAACCCACTTGAACAAAACACTTTCATTTCATATGTAAGCAGAGATCCTTTCAAAGCTTCAAATCTGTTTATCATATGATAAGGTATTATCCTAACCAACTTGGGGAACATTCATTGATTATCATGGTTTCAACTTTAATGTTCAACCGCACGCACCGGGGGTGAAATGCACTGACAGTAAATGCGTCTTTTGGAGTTGGGGCAAGTCTGTCTGAGCATTCAACAAATCGGCAGTGGACAGCCGGGCAACCACACTTGTTCAGTTCTCACGTCCACGGCCGAAAATACCTCGAGGGTTGAGGTGGCCATTTTAAAAGTTCGTACTGCATTCGGCAGTAGCAGCCCGGGCTCCGAAGTTATTCCGTGCCTCCAGTCTTTTTCATGAGCCCGTCTGAAGCATACTGCTCTGGATGTCAACGCAATGATCAAATGTGATTATACCTCAACCCGCTAGTGGGACCTACGATGCGCCGTGATGCGGAAGAAATGTCGATTCCAATGCGCTGGTGCTCGGGATCGAGTCGTGTCTACGTTGATCATGCAATGTGGATGTCAGTAAGTGCGGTGGCAACTACCAGTTCTCGCGCGGATCATGTCGTTAACGACCGTTGGCTTCGTTCGGAGAAAGAGGCTCACCGACCTCGTCCGTCCGCCCATTCCTGAATAACAGCGAATGTTGCCCCCCGAGGTCTTTCATTCGATAGTTCCTTGACATGTCGGCACAACAACGGACAACGACAACCAATTTGTCCGGCCCCCGCTACGTCAGCGGCCAGCCTACGTGCACGTTCAGAGAGAGCGGGGAAGGCACCGTCGACGTTGTATTCACCCGTTTGGAAGTTGAAATTGGTATCTTTTTCCCGATAGGCGTCTGCGTGTGCTAGACCGCCAAACCAACGCCGATGGCTGATCTACGCATTCCAACCGGCGCTGCTGTCAGGTGTTCGGTACGGCGATCAGTTGGGCAAAGTTCATCATGATCAGGTACATCCCGCAGCAAAACAGACGGACTCGGTGCCTAGAATTGGAGGCTGATTCAGCATCAATGTTTCGGATCATCACTGCATCACTAAGCAGGCTCGTCTCTCCCTTTCTTTTGTTTCTCTGTCGCCTTGCTTTACTCAGTGAATGAGGATCTGCTCACCGTGTCAACGCGCTTCTGATTGGAAGTATGCAAATGTGTCGTTGCAGTTGTCGACGGCCACTGGGGACTTGACGGCCTGAAGGCCGAAATCACGAGCTCGGGGTCTCCGACCGGTCGATCATATTGATGATCGTCCGCGCGCGGGTGACTATGATCTAGGTGTGTTCCGACCGTCATGAATGGATATTTTTACCCGGTTTGACGCAAGGCGGTACTCGAACAGAACATTTCCAAGATCGGTACAAATCTCGTCTTCTGGCGCCGGCCCCTTTGGCGATTCAGAGGGCAACACCAATATGGATGGTGTCGAGATTGGAGAAAAGCTGAGAGAAATATTGTCTATCGACCAGAATGTGAAGCCGTGGAATTTGAGAATCATACTCTGAAACTCACAGAATCGACTGATTGGCAAGGCCGACAAGTCCCACTCGAACTGAGAGACAACCGGGTGAAGAAGCGCGAGTATGTTGTAGCAGCCCGGAAAGCGACTATCGCGGCAGTGGAAGGTTGGCGAGGACATGTGACCCCAAGTTGCACCCCGTACCCACCCGGGTTCGCACACCTCGTTGCCCGTATACGTCATGATCCACCTGCAGCCTGAGGTTGCCCACCGCGTACCCTATTAAATGCACGACAAGATTGATTGATCTGATGGGCATCATATTCACATAGACTACAGTACTTGATTAGCATCCTATACCTAACGTTCTTTTCAATCTCTGTTTGATATGGCAAGTCTCGGCTGGGTGTCACATGGTTCTTCCGCGTCTTGTCACTGATCGTTTTACGTGCCCTCTACTCATTTGTAGTATAATTTTATGGGCGGGCCAGTGCAAACACAGCATTATGATTTAATGTGAAGTCACCTGGCTTCTATGTACGTCCAATCTCCCAAAAATTTCAATTTGTGATGGGCAGGATGGGCGGCGAGTTGTAGGGAACGGACTAGCATTGCCGTTTACGGGTTATCCCTCCCGTGTCGTGACATTGAGTGTCCGTCTGCCCAGTACGTCCGGGGAACGGCACTGTTTCGGGATGGCGTCTGCATTTCTGGCGTCTGGCGTTTCCATCAATTTTGGTTGGCATTGGCCGTATGTGTGTGGCGACTGCTAGTGCGGGATTCCGCTTAAATTCGGGGAGCGACAACCATGAATGTGTAAGTGCAGTATCAAGCAGGTACACTGAACGGGGAACAGCGTCTCACGTGTGAGACGATGGCATCTCATCTAAGCGAACGGATGAGACAGAGAGAAAAAGGACACAAGGAGAGTATCGGTGACGTCAAGGCAAGGTTGAAACTCGCTGTGACATGGTGACGGCGCGGACGGAACAAGGAAGCGAGTTGAAGTATGTCAAATCGTTTCTAGCTGGTGGGGGGGAACGGGACGGAGATTTGAATCGACATTTGCCGAGGAATCAAGTCGGAAGGGGAGTCGGAATGGCGTACCTGCTGAACTTATCTGGGAGGATCGGAACTAGAGAACTTCGTCTCTGACGTATACATAGGGCCCGGCAAGCCAAAAATTCACCTAAAACACAAAGTGTCGAATTGATTCAAATCAGTCACAGCCGATCTCGGCAGTTCAGGCCAAGTTACTGAGCAATTTATAAATCTGGGGAAAAGCTGCGATATGTTATATCTGACATCCGGGAGAAGGCATGTGGGGTCAAGTCATCACGTGAACGGGCAACGTGAGCCTGTGACCATGCGAACTGGCAAGCAAGGCTTGGCCGCAGACGAGAGGGACTGATTCCAAAGAAGTCGAAATTCCGGGTCTCCATCCGAGAGTCGGGTCAATCAACTCGATGCGGGTCACTCCGGTTGAAGATTTCTGTTTTCTCATCCGCGTTAATGCCTGTGGCTCGTTTTTGGATGCAATCCGATAGGATGTGTTGAAAAACGGGATAGGTGTGTGAAATGGAGCCGTTCGGACCAGGCACGGTCTGATGCATCATGGAAGAGATCATGTGGGCATGTCAAGGTCCGTTGCAATGGCAGTGGGGTCACCCGCCCACGCGGGGAATGTACTAAGCGCCGGTCACAGATCCGGCTTTACATAAATTTAAAAAGGTGCCGTAGAGACTTCTTCGCTCCCCCAAGTTTCTCTCCCCTCTACCACCCGAGCGAACGTTGTCAGTTTTTTCTCTCAGCGCTCACAGACATACTACAGCCATGCCAGGAGGAGCCGTTTTCGATTCCTCACCCTCCAGTGGCGTTGAGGCTCCTGTGACGCTCAAGGCCTATTTGCTCTGTGCTTTTGCTGCCTTTGGAGGTATCTTCTTGTGAGTCCCTCTCAACGGGTCCGTTCCTTCGTCCCCTCATCTAGTTCATCAGCGGTTATGACTCTGGATACATCAATGGTGTCACTGGTTCAACAGTCTTCATCCATCTCATCGAAGGTCCCAACGCAACCAGCCTGTCGGGTCCCCACAACTCGTTGATCACCTCCATTCTCTCGGCGGGCACTTTCTTTGGTGTGCCATTTTCTGTTCTCGTTTTCATCTTACTGCTGACTAAACATTAACCGGCAGGTGCGTTGATTGCCGGTGACATTGCCGACTGGTATGGTCGTCGACCGACTATCATCGTGGGGTGTTTGATCTACATCATCGGATGCGTCCTCCAGGCTGCGACCAATGGTCTTGGTCTCATCGTCGCTGGCCGTCTCATCGCTGGTATCGGCGTTGGCTTTGTCTCTGCTATTATCATCCTCTACATGTCCGAGATTTGCCCGAGAAAAGTTCGCGGCGCGCTCGTCTCTGGCTACCAATTCTGTCAGTGCAACCACATTTCACAATTTAGTTCCATCATTCATCAACTATTACCCAGGTATCACCATTGGCCTTCTGCTTGCCGCGTGTGTCACCTACGCAACTGAGTCGAGAAGCGATACTGGGTCGTATCGCATCCCGATCAGCCTCCAGTTTGCTTGGGGTCTTATCCTCGGCACGGGTCTTTACCTCCTTCCCGAATCTCCCCGTTACTTTGTCAAAAAACAAAAAATCGACAGTGCTCGTGCCGTGCTCTCCCGACTCCGCGGGCAGCCCGAGGACTCCGAGTACATCACCTCTGAACTCGCCGACATCGTCGCCAATGCTGAATACGAACGGAAGATGATAAAGATCAGTGGATACTGGTCCAGTTGGCTTCACTGCTTCACCGGCTCTCTCTGGGAGGGCAGCAGCAACATTCGTCGCACCATCCTCGGCACTTCCCTTCAAATGATGCAGCAATGGACCGGCGTCAACTTTATCTTTTACTATTCGACCCCTTTCCTCAAGTCGACTGGCGCAATTTCCAACTCCTTCCTCATTTCCCTTATCTTCACACTGGTCAATGTGTGCTCCACCCCTATCTCGTTCTGGTCCATCGAGAGATTCGGGCGTCGTCCCCTTCTTATGTAAGTTTTGTTTGATGGATCGGAATAGCGCGGTCATTAATATTGATGATGCTGATATAATGCTTCTTTGGTAGTTGGGGCGCTTTTGGTATGCTCGTTTGCCAGTTCTTGGTTGCCATCATCGGTGTCACCGTCGGTTTTAACAAGACCCACACCAACGCCGGAGTAGACGTCGCGAACAATATCCCCGCCGTAAATTCCCAAATAGCGTTCATCGCCATCTTCATCTTCTTCTTTGCATCCACCTGGGGTCCAGGTGCCTGGGTCGTGATCGGTGAGTTTTGACCGTTTCCATTTTCGTCCGATTCCCCGTATATCGGGCAATGTGACTCACGTTTGGATGTTACACACACACGCAGGCGAGATCTTCCCTCTTCCTATCCGTTCACGTGGTGTCGCTCTTTCAACGGCGTCCAACTGGTTATGGAATACCATTATCGCTGTCATCACCCCTTACATGGTAAACACCACCGAAGGCAACCTCCGTTCTTCCGTCTTCTTCATTTGGGTACGCGTGCTCCGTTGCTTGTCTTATCGCCGAAAGCTTGACTGATCCGGGCGTGCGTGTATTAGGGATCCCTCTGTACATGCGCCTTTGTCTACGCCTACTTCCTCGTCCCTGAGACCAAGGGTCTGACGCTCGAGCAAATCGACCGCATGCTCGAGGAGACAACACCACGCACATCGGTGGGCTGGGTGCCCAACTCGGCATACACGCATGAGCACGCCAAGGAGAAGGCAAGCGTTGAGGCCGTGAGCGTGTAAGGCGTCGGGCATCCGCGGCACAACATGATCACGTTTGTATGACGAAACGAACGCGATGTCCGTGACGTGGAAGATGTTAGATGTCGATGTTTCATCCTTACTTTCGTCTCTTGTTTCTCTCTTCCTTTTTTAACTCTGTTACGCATAATGGATGATCCATAAACCCATACGGTGTGCATTTTTGTCGGTTTCCTTTTCTTCCGCAGCTAGTTCACGCGGTTTCCTGGTAATCTGGAAACGACAACCGCTTGCACACAATGATGATCAAAACTCCTTGAAACCTTTTCATTTTCGTCTCTTTATTTTCCTTCCTCCTGCGCATGAATACCATAGCCCAGTGTAATATATATAGTTATTGTCAAGCCATTGAAATCCCCTTCTCATGTCTCATCTGGCTTTGTAACCATGGCCCGTGTGGTGTAAGAAAAGAGAAACGCTACGTGACCGCCGTCGCATCGGTATGGGTCGTTCGCATTACCGTCTTCGTTACTGACAATAGATTTTGACACAGATGATGATATGAACCTGAGCCGATGCACGGGCCGATGAGAGTGGATCGAGTGCCTGGAGTATGTATTCTTGGGTTACGCCCGCCCGCCGCCACGGTGGGGTGCACCGCCCACGGCTCCGAGACGGCCGTCGGATCACAGCCCGTTGCAGAACGATGGAGCGCCTCCAAAATTAGAGATGTTCGGAGTTTGGATCTGGGAAGCTCTCGGCACGATCTCGGCGTGCAGTGTGTCGCGTCAGTCGCCGCCGCCTCGCAGCAAGGTTCTTGTCCTATGCTGCTGGATGATGAATGTACTGGTTGTTCATGAGAGAAAGCGAGCAACGATAGCCAGGGGATCGATGCAGATTGTAATATTTCAGTCGGAGACGTGCATTCAAAGTCCACTGTACATTGAAAATTTTCGGACCGCTTCATCGTTCTGCAACGGGCTGCAATCTACGTACCGCTCGTAGCGGTGGCAGTGGCGCCACTCCGATGTAATACCGTCACGGGGAATGGAGATATTCTGGGGGTTCTCGCGTGTCACGTTCATCTTTGTTGGCTTCATTTCCGCTTCGATGCTAGATATATAAATCCATGGCATCGATGAAAGCTGGGGCAGTACTTCTGTGGGTGTGCAATTGTGGTGGCGGGTCTGACCATATCGATGAGAATCATCGGAAGCCTCCGGAATAACTTCGAACTTCCTCGGAGTCACAGTTGAAGTTAACGACGAACCATTCCGTCCGCAAATACCCTCAGGCTTTTCCCGCCGCCTCAGTGAGCAGCAAGAACGATCAAGAATAGCCACGGAGCCAGTCCCCCCTTGAGCGCCAAGATTGGCGGATGCGCGCCGGCGGCTATGACGTATGTACTGGCTGCATACTACGATGTGTCGCGCCCAAAAAATAGAGGACAAAAGAAGACAATGCGTTCCTATCCCGGGCCACGGTCCGTCTGAATCCCCTCGGTGTGAATCAGTATTAGGTAAGCATCGTTATAATGATGAGATCCCCTCCGACGGACCGAGCGGGCCTATCATGTCGGATATCGCGCATTTGGATGTTGCTAGGCCTGGACAAGGAAGAAAATTTAAAGGTATCGTCATACACGGACTCGTCCATTTCACCCCCGGCGTAACGGAACGACGGAAGTTCCTTCCCACGACTGACGTCCCCAAGAGAAAAGAAAAGAGGCGGTATGATTTTTTTTCTTCGTCCTTGCAACGAGATACCGGTGTGTATATAAAACTCTCGCAGCCCCTTCTCTAACATCACGCGTACGACGCCGCCTCTGACGTCTGCCCTCGCCCCGGCTCGTTTACAAACGCACGCGTACATTGCGCCATCGTCACAGATCTGGAAAGTCGAAATGTAAAGACCAGGTAAAGGTATGATGAACAAAGCCCGAGTACGTACGCGCGAGAGATGGGATCCGTTTGGTAAAAGTTGGAAATGGGCTTCTTGAACGCCTGACCGGACAACTTGGCCCTCGCAGTCCCAGCTGCCAGCGTTTTCAGACCAGCGAGAGCCACATCCACCGACGTTCGCTCCGTCACGTCGTACCGCACCAGCGTGGGTGATATCTCCCACAGACGATCTCTGAGAGTTAGCACGTCGTCGTAGGGTAGTGGAGTACCAACGACTTCGGAGAGAGCACTGTCGAGTAAGGGCGTATCGTTAGCAAAGCAGCGGCAAGCAGCGAGGGCCGAAGAATGCACCGAATGATCTTCCAATCTTCTCGCGAAGCGCCTGGCGGAGGTACGGCACCACGACCGAGTTGCGGTTTACCTTCTGTGTTTACCCAAGTCACGGACTTCTCCGTGTATGCAGCAGCAGGCAAGCATACATCCGCAAGAGATGCGCCTAAATCACCGTGGTGACCTTGGTACACCACAAATGCATCACGAGGAATCGATTTGGGGTCGACCTCGTCTGCATTCAAGAGGTAAATGAACTTGGGTTTCGTCGTCGAGGCCTTCTTCGAGGGTACGAAACCAATGTCGTATGCGGCTGGCCTGGACGCGATCTAGACCGCATACATCACATTAGTGGAAAATTGCGCCAGAATAGTTCATGAGTTTACCCGGTGGAGAACAGAGAAACCGTTCCATTCAGGTGTGATCAGGGTACTCTTGTTCTTCTCGACGAAGTTGGCGAGGGCATTGTACGCGGCAGCGCCATCAGGGTGCTCTGAGAGTGCACTTCCGACAATGATCAGTGGTCTCTTGGCGGCCTTGAATTTCTCAGCAAATGCGCCTTTGCCAGAGATAAAGTCAACGAGTGCTTTGGTGTCCGCGCCCAGGTAGTCGTAGCCGTACGCCATATCTACAGGTTCGCCAATGAGACCGACCTCGAGACCTGTGTGCAACCAGCTCTTTCTGATCCGCGAGTTAAGAACAGCAGCTTCATGACGAGGGTTGGTGCCGACAAGGAGGATGGCGTCGGCATTCTCTACACCAGGGATTGTAGCGTTAAACAGATAATTCGAGCGGACGTCAACACCGTGCGGAGGTGGTACATTGCCGTTGACTTGATCGAGGGCGAGATTGTCCGAACCTAATCGGTTGACAAAGTCTTTGAGGGCAACAAGAGATTCCGTGTCTGCCAAATGGCCAGCCACAGCTTGGATTTCGTTGTCTTTAGCACCTGAAGCCGCCAAGCCGTCTGCAATTCGCTGTAACGCTTCCTCCCAAGTCGCTGGGACAAACCGGTCGCCGTCCTTTATCAAAGGCGTCGTCAGGCGTTGGAACTTGAGGCCATCGTATGCATAACGAGTTTTGTCGCTGATCCATTCCTCGTTTACGTCATCGTTGGTGCGTGGCTGTATCCGCATAACTTGCACTCCACGTGAGTCGACACGAATATTTGAACCAACAGCGTCTAGAACATCTATAGATTCCGTGTTTTTGAGTTCCCATGGACGGGCGTGGAAGGCGTATGGCTTGCTCGTCAGTGCTCCGACAGGGCAGAGGTCGACAATGTTGCCAGAGAGTTCCGAATCCATTGTTTTCTCAACGTACATGCCGATCTGTAGGTCGTTTCCGCGGCCAGTGGTACCCAGTTCCTCGACACCTGCCACCTCGTTCGCAAAACGGACGCAACGTGTACATTGAATACAACGGTTCATGGACGTCTTTACGAGGGGTCCGAGATCCTTGTTCTCTACGGCGCGTTTTCCTGTAATTTCGTGGAAACGGGTGCGGTCGGAGCCATATCGCATTGACTGGTCTTGCAGGTCGCATTCACCACCTTGGTCACAGATAGGGCAATCTAGTGGGTGGTTGGCCAAAAGGAACTCCATGACACCCTCGCTGTCGAAATATGAGAAGAGTGATGCAGCTTTCTCTTGCGAGACTCACCGAGCCTCGTGAACAAGGGGCGTGTTGGTGAAAACCTTTGCACCAGGCATCGCCGGCATGGCGCTAGACAGTGTCAGCGTCAGGACCGGGTATCGAACGAGACGGTGCAAAATGCTCACCAAGACGCAACGGGTTTTGGTGACCGCTCAACCTCCACTAGGCACATACTACACCGGACAATGTCACTTGAAATGCTCGGTCGTTCTTCAGCAAAAGCTGCACTTACCGACAGTTGCCAGCGATTGCAAGCCTAGTGGGATGAGTGAGCCTAATAACAGTCAAGCAACCAGAGGGAAACTGACCTGTCATGATAGCAAAATCTTGAACGGTGTCAATACACGAGAATAGTCACATAAACCAAGAAACTCACCGGGGAATGACCGCTCCAGCTGCTTCGCACGCCTGAATCAAAGCAGAACCTGCTTACTTGTCAGTCGGAGCTCTTGCAGCGTGTTCGTTAGCCGAAACCAACCTTGTGGGACGGTGACTTCTTTGCCATCAACGGTCAGTGTGATGTCCTGCTTGCGCGCGGACGTCGACGCTATTGATCTGCGGCCTGCTTCCAAACCATCTTTTGAGCAACAAAAGTGCACCGATACGCAACCGCGCCGTACCTTTCGGTGATGAAGCGTAGCAGGCAACCGTTCCGAGTCGCCCCGTTGAGGTCGGTCTGGGGACGAGCCTAAGCATGCTGATAGGAAGCACCGAATTGTTTAGAACAAAAAGGAAAGAGCGTTGGGACGTTCGTTCCTTCGTCGGTTGTGACCGCTTGCCTATCCCGACGTCAATTTAGAGCGGAGATTCATTGAATCGGAAATTGCCGCGCTGCCTACACGTCCAATCAGACGCGTCGCAATGGAGATCTCATTCTAACTCATCATTGTGCCGTTCTCTTCAAAAATCATGGTCTCGACTACATCGCGTGCGAAGTGCTGAAGTCGAACCCACTGTCAATATCACCTTCGCGTCTGCCTTGAGAATCGATACATAGAGCTCCCGCATATTGATGATGAATCGCGGGATGACGATGCATGTCAGAAGAACATCCAAAATGAATAGAACGGTCAATTGCCATCCAGAGAACTAATATTTCCCCAAAGCCACCAGGACATTGCATTTTTGTGGTCAGGCGAAGCCAAAAAAGAACAGGGAACGAAAAAAATAGATGAGACCTTCTCTAATAATCATGACCAGATAGCGGTTCAGTTGCCATTGTCTCGTCGCTTTGTACATCTGCAGGGACTGTCTCACAAATCGAAACATTGCTAGCACATATATTGCTGCACCGCCGAGAATGAGTTGAAGAATGGTGTCCAGGTTAGTCCAAGTGGGCGGAACAGATGATGGATTGCAAACTGAGATATCATCTAACACTTGAAAGATGTTTACTGTATCGATATGAACCTGGGAAAATGATATACATCCATTTGTTGGATATACTGATGACATTGCCTATCACTCATAAGTAACGTGGTCGTTGGAAGAGACACAGTGAAAACTTACACCTGATGGATATACATTCATTGGGTGGAGGCAGTGGAGATAACAAGTGAAGAATAGACGCATGCACCTATCTGAGTGTGAGATTAGATTGTAAGACATGCAACTACGCCTACCTGGTCGGAAACAACGAAGAACGAACTTCCCACTTTAGCATGAAAGTTCATGGATGGGATGCGTGGTGAAGGGGTTGTAGCGAGGCGTGTGTGACAATACCTCTTTCGAAAAGTAAGGACTAACAAAATTCTCAAGTTAGATCCATGTCAAGGATCAAAGTCCTTTACGGGTAATCGGCGACTGGAGCATCCCATGAGAACGACTGAACCCAAGTGAATTGAGAGAATACATACTGGTCACATAGTCGTTTTGCTGAATACTCTGTAGAGCAGACTGTAGAGAAGAAGCCATGGGATTGACCGACCGAGAAATGTGCAAGAATAAGAGCCAGTGTTGCTTCGCCGCTCTGTGTAGTTATGAAATGTGCCTGACAACAATTTGGTTATATAGGGCGCTGACCATATCACAGTAAGTACTGGGTCCGAGATATGAGCACCCGTCTACCTTGGGTGAGCTCTATTAATTGATTCAATTCAAGCCAACGTCGGTGGTAGGGGGTTGAATCATATCAGAACATTGGTAACCATCAAAACACAGCCGCTTTCACGTTCAAATGTCCATGTTTGAATGCAAACGTGTGATGTTTACTAATACAGCAGATCACCGCTTGGACCATTCGTTATCGGATTCAAGAGGAGTGTTGACGTTTCTGAGTCCCTGAAATGATCAGAAGGTGGAAGTAAATCGGCGTAGTGTTGCTACACATACGGTTTTCGGAACTCGGCTGTTAAGTATTAGTCTGTTAAATCAAGTGAAACGGCTTTTGACATCGTACGCAAGTTGAATGCAAAGTGCTGCGTACATTTGACCCTTCCGAAACATCCTCCACCCTGCATGGCCTCACCTACCTCGGCTTGATTGTTCAATCATGAAATCCTAGGTTGCGCAGCAACTGCCGATGAAGCGTCAATGTATCAAGATACGACAAGGTCAAAGAGATATGTCAGTGGAAATTCTTGAGCTCAGACATGTGTCACCGGTATTAAAGGCTAGAAGTATGTATGTCAGTAAACACGCACGCATGCGGCGCACACGTTGACAAGGCAATGAACAACATCAGCGCATAATACCACAAGCGTTTTGACTCATCGACGACAGCTTGGAGAATGGGATTGCAGTGCCAAATGCCCCAACGGAGAATGTATGTTTTGGCAAAGACGTGGAAGCTACCACAGCCAGGACGCAAAACGCCAAAACACGCGTGCAAACGTGTAGAGTAAAGGAAAGTAATCGGTACCCCCTAGGAACCTGTGCCTGGACGAGCAGATGAGGACGGGTGATATGGCCCTGGTGACTGCGAGTAAGACCGCTGCGGCCGTACGATTTGACAAACATATCTACGCGAGAAATCAGAGCTAGTGGGCCATTTGAACGAGTAAGACAACTCTCGAGGCTGTGACGATGAACAAGAGTGGCAAGGCTGTGGGCAAAAGACTACAATATTGAGACATCGTGGAGGCAGGATGCGAACGACGTACGAATTCATAAGCCACCACAACACCATCCACAGCACCCCGGACATCCAGAATGGAGACACACCGCAGCCCATTGACCCGTCGTGTCACCGTGGACAACTAAAATCGCGACTTGGAAGCGTCTGCCCATTCATATGCATTATTGTTGTCGAGTAGGACAGTGGAAATTCCGTCGGAAGGCATGTCGGGAGTTGCCGTACGACTTCGTTCAAGTTTGTCGAATTTGATGTACATAACTACTTACTTTCGAATTCTGTTGGCCGCAAACGAAGCCACAGCCAGGATGGATGACTTGGATCATCTTATGGACTATGCCACTCTGGCATGGTTGGATCTCACATGAATACATCGATCTACATGACGCTTGGCAGACTCTTGACTATGCGCGACGATTCTAAAATTGGCATAGGACGCGCAAGTCACCCCACAACCTTCTAAGTATATGACCTTCTTTTCCTCGTCGGCTCTTCCAGATTCGAGAATGCCTGGCCGATCATCTGGTTGGCCGCAAGGACCGGCAGTTATGCCAACTTCCCTTCGTTTCGCTCTTACCGTCGAGATATTTTGATGGAATAACACGTCCTACAATGTATTAGACTGTCGAGCATGCTTGCTCAATGACCTTCAGTCCTCCAGTGAGCGCTGCCCCGGGAAACCCTATCCTACCCATTGAATTTTCCTCCACTGGTACAGGTACGCTCATCTCGACTTGCATCAATGGTTGTTAGATATGTCTGATGTACTTGCAGACACTATGTGTCGCCATCGGCAGCGATATTAGAATGTGCCAGATGACATATACGAAACACTTCTACGGCGGTGTCATATAACTTTCCCATAGCCGGTTGTTTCGAACACAAATGAAGCTGTAATACGGCCCCAACATGATCGAGATTAGTGCGAGCAACGCAATTGGGAATTTGGAGGGCAGGAGGGTGAGCCTAAACTTGGAAGTTGAACGTTCACTTGCGACCGAGTCGCCGACGAAACTACTTTTGTTCCAGCTCCTAGACGTTTCAGCACAACCTTCTGGGCAAATCTTGGCGCCTGCCACTTTGAAACGCGCAGTCAGCCAACCCATATAGCTTTCTATGATACTCAACTACTTGCAGGTGAGAGACCCGAGTCGTGGTCATTTAGCAGGCCTGTATTGGATGGCATAGTCATACCTATCCCTTTTGATCAGATCTTTGCATGGGGCGGGCATCGCCTCTCGAGTCTCGGCTGCGCTAGTTTGGAGACATGACAGGTTCTCAGGTTCCGCAATCCCCAGCTTCCTCGGCCTTGTTTGAGATTCCCATCATGATGCTGGAAGCTGTTGTGTAAATGGGGCCTAAGACGTTGATCTCTGTGGTGATATTCTTACAAGTTTCGTCTTCCTGAAAGTGCTTCTCAGAAGCTCATCCTTCACATTCCAGCTTTTCGCATTTCCCCCAAGAACGGATTGAGACAGAGACTACGCCATCAGATTTACAATCTGCCGTAGTAGCCGCACTGCAGTTCAACAACGACGTCACCCGTGAGGAAGCCCAGCATTCAAGCGGTCGAAGCTGAGGCAGGCTGACCGACGGTGTAGTCGTCACGGCCGCCATTGCTTATGACTACAGTGAGTGGTACATATCCTCGCCCAAGTTCGAGCCCGAATTCAAGTCTTGTCTCTAGAGATCACGTTTTCGCAAAAGAGGTCCTTGTATTTTCCATCTGCTATTTCTCCTCCACTCCCTAACGATGTCAGCAGATAAAATGTGTCTGGGTTGGCGAGCCTTGATGAATACATGCACTGTCCAGTGACTCTGATCCATGATCGTTATTCGGTCTGTGGAGCATTTATGACTACAAGGTCACCCAAGCGGCCGATTCGAGTATTAAGATAACCGTAGGGCATCTGACCACGGCTGGCTCATTAAAAGGGGGCGTTATGGGCCATTTGTATCAGTAAGAAAACCCAGAAGAGTGTCATACAATTACTAAAGTGAACACGGATGAAAGCGTTTACCGGCTTACAGGGAGCCATTGCAGACCGAACCTTGCTGTGTAACCATGGTACCTCGACGCTGTTGGATCTGAATCATACCAAACAATATATCCCTAGCAGTCTGGCATATATCCGAGACTCAATCCAGCATGATAGCCAGGAGCGGCACAAACATTCGAGAGTACCCGTGCCAAGACGTATTGGCACAATTTGTAATCAAGTGTGAACATCATGTGTTGCGACGAGGAGGTGGTTGTTTCGAAGCACCCTGGGTGAGATTTAACATGAGATTGAATGGCTTTTCACGTGACCTCAGTGTTGGGAACCGCAAGCGAAGATGTTTGCTTATTCAACATGCCTTCGAAAGGACACTTTCTTGAATGTCTGATGCGTACGTGGTCTTTCCCTTTCTAAAGTTGAAGTTGTGCGTCGTTCTCCAAGTCCATGACCAATTCCGATCCTTACAGGCTTACGGTGATATTTCGCTATTTATCCTGTTGACGACGAGAAATATACCCCTGATGCATGATGATTGGTTCCCCTGACTAGTAGATCAAGTTTAATTTCCGCATTGCTCTCTTCGTCCGGACTCCGCAAATAAATGCGATCGCAGAGACGGAGGTATCCCATACCGTGACAGCCATGTTCCTACCGCTAGAAGAGATCCCAAAACTAGTGTCACCTATCCCTTCACTGAAACCATCACTGTCATACAGCTCCCGAATATTGAGCACGAATTGAGGTATGATGGGGTACACGGTCGTGACCACTGTTCATCAATAATATCTATCTCTACTGGCAGAATGGTGCAAGCAATATCCCTGGTCGGCATCGCCAGTACCAAGACTGCAAACATTTTTTGCGCAGTTTCATCAACACCGTGAGAGCATTCACATATCTCACTTGTACATTCCGACGCGTTCCTCCCATGAAAAATACATCTACGATGTCCTTCAAGTTGTTGTCGTTCAACGTTTGATCAACGTTCGACGCCGACGGTCTTGATCACTCTACACATCCAACCACAATCTATCACTGGGTGCGCGCCCTTATCTTCGCCCCTTTTACACAGGCCAGGAACCACTGACTCCGAACCAGCGCCGCCGCTTCTGCATTCCCATTATCCACAAGGCTGTTGCGGATCACAGAGCGGACGCTCGCGAACACCCGAATTGGGGACTGAGAATCTGACCTTCTAGATTGTATTTCAGAATCAGAGTCACGGCGAAGGCATCCTATTGATTTTTTAACTAGGTGCGGAGATGAAGAAACACTTCGGTGCGACATGGCAACAAGGTGCAGCGTTTCAACATGGTTCACGGGCCACGATCACATTACTTTTCGCCGCTCATAGAACCAGGTTCTACGTCCCCTATGTGTGTAAGGGAATTTCTAGACAAGGGTTTTCAATGAAATTTTGAGTCCGTCAGGACTCAACGGTAACTTCGACTCGATGCATCAACTTCACTAGTAGTGGCAAGGACAAACAAAGGGTCGATATGAGTCATGGAAGACCAGATTGATGCTATGTAATTGCCTTCCATCGAACTTTTTAAGGTTGTTGAACATGTAAACCTTCCATAAGCCATCAGAAACCCATCGAGAGCATCGAACGCCGCATTGTTATTGAGTACATGGGCTCTATGAAGTTGCAAAGCAAAGTGGTACGTACAGGATAGCTAACCAAACAAACGAGAACTCAGATTTGGGCTTACTGTTCTCGCCTCGATTTGCTATCAAGTGCGCCCTTGGTAGCAACCGGCGTCGGCAACGGCAATTCATGATGCGGAAGCGCGTCGAGGTGATATAGGGTGGGTAGACACTCTTTGAGTATGGGAAAAGAGTATCATAAGGCGAGGATATTGCGCGTCCTGGTCGATTCCGAAGGTCAGACGGATGCCGTAGCCGGGAGGGGATGGTGTTGATCCCAGAGTCGGATGCAACTGCCCCAAGTTGCCATCGGAGAGAATGCAGAATCAGAAAAAGAGAACACCGAGAGACAACGACGTTGGGACTTGAGTCGAAACGTCCTGATTCATACTTTCCCTTCTTCATACCTCCACGAGCGTTTTAGATGTGCTACTGTCTCGTACAAGATGATACACTTTCCAGGCAATCCACACCGATCCTCAGGGCGTTTGCGTACAGCGCGAATCGTCTGAAAACATGATCTGCAGCGCTATCTTCAGCTGATACTTACCGACATTCGACCCCCTTGTCCCCAAAACACGCGCTCCAGGGTCTCATATACCAAGATTACGACCGGTCACAAGCCAAATGATTGTCCATCCACTTCACGGGCGGCTAAGCAAACCCAATAAAGAAAGACGAGGATGAGATACTTGACTGAGAGAATGGAAAGGCTTTGCTCGGATGGCACTTTCAGCCTGAGGGATTGTAGTGAAATGACTTCGTTGAAACATCATGTCATTTCATCATTGTATGTATGTTGATTGGGTATGCGAGAAGTCGATGTTGGCTTTGAGTCGGCGTCGATCAACTTGATGCTGGATGAGACGATATTGTCCTCTGTCCGGGAACAGGAAATGTGATTCTACAGTGGGATCAGAGAGCAGTGCCAAAGAGCGATATCACCATGATCAGGTCAATCCAGTATTTGGAAGTGGGAAGCAGAGCCCTGAGCCACAACCGGTCCAGGCATGCTTGTCTCCACATTCGCGAATTGCGGCGCTGACTAGATCCAAGAGCGGTGACCTGAACAATGAACATGCTATGTAGCCATCCTGTTCGACTGCGCACATCGGATCTCAAATCTGTGTCCGGGAGTAATTTGGGCCCAAAGGTCCTGTTGAAGAATGGAACAACCACTAGACGATGTTAGAGCGCTTAACAGGTCATTAAAGAACCCAGAAAACGTCTCTTACCACCACAGCTGCAAGTTGCAGTTCAGATCTCACATCGGCATTGTGACAATACCCCTCTAAGCCAGACATAGCTTCGGCGACGTTTGCGGATTTATGAGTCAATTACACGTGTTGACTCTAGCGAAACAAAGTTATGAACATAGATCGATCGATTTATGTAGCGGAACCACAGCAACATCGTTGGGTCATCGGTAACGCAGTCGCCACGGGCATCAGTGGTTCAACGTTCAACGTTCAACGTCGAGACTCAATAAGCAGATTTGGAAAGCAAGACCCTAATTTTGGACGTAAATGCTGCATGTACATAAGCAAACGCTCGGTGAAAAGTCATCTCGCTTACCAGCTCCTGCCAGTGCGTATGTTGCCTTAGATCACACGATATATCCCCTCTTGAAGCAATGCCTCGAGGATGCCAGGAGACATCCTTTGTTCTGGGGTAGATTACACACGACAACCTGTACATCGCGATCGCGAACGTGTGCCGTATGGAATACGTACAATGCATCGTTCTAGAGCAAGTCGGTTACCATCGATCATCGCTGAGTTCCCTGAATCGAGAAAAGGAAAACATCGAAATGAAATGACTCGACGGATAGTCCTCGCTGGGCAAAACGACGTACCGAGAGAGCCGTCAGCACCATACCATTCCTGGATTGTTAAACTCTGAACCGCTCAGGGAATCGTAAACTCCAAAACCTCGCCTATAAACAAAGGAATAAAACTATGCATGCCAGAATCAGTAGCGGCCACAGTCGGCTGACCACAACGCCGGCACTGGATGCCCTTCAAGAATAGTTGATCCAACGCTGGGGAAAGGCGGAAGCAATCCGGACGGAGATTGAATTAACTCTGGGCAAGTTACCCAATTTTTATTGTTTTTTCAATCTGTGTTTCGTCTTTTTGATTTCAATGGGCTACATGCTGCTACATCATGCTACTCGAAGTGCGGCGATATTACAGTTGGTAACGTATCACTAATAATATATCCTAGAAAACAGCGAAGAGGTGGTATATGTATCGGGCGAAACCGGGGGTGGGGTGCCATGAACTCGTGGCAGATACGGTAACCGTTCCCTCTAAGGGACATACGTGACCATTAACACGTTCACAATCAACTTTTCCAGCTCCCCGCCCGACGCAAAGTACACCCGCTCCTTTGTTATCGGTCCAGCAGCCCAATCTGACAAGATTGAAATCTCTGCGTCCGCCAATGCGATCGCACCCGACTCTTCCACCCGCAGTCGGATGATGTCTGCCTCCGTTCGCATCGTATCGAGCTCCTCGTCCTCGGCTGGATTGCCGTAGAAGCTCATCGATCGCCCGGGCATGGGCACGTTGCGTTTGGCGGGCGAACTGTACGGCGTGGCAAAGGACATCATGGGGCCGGTCGTGGGCGAATCGCCAAGGGCATCGCTACCACATTCAACCGTACGGTCTATGGGCCAGATGTACCCTCCTGCTGCCCAGTGCAGCTCTGGTGCGAGCTTGTATACCTTGAGGGCGTGGTACAGGAGCGAATCGCTTCCTTTCAACTGGTAATTACAAAGGGGATGTCGTCAGCCTTCGCTCTTCCCCCGATCACGCCGCACCCCCGATCAAGGCCCAATGCAGGAACACAGAGATGAAGAGGACGTACAAGGGGCACCAACGACTCGGCTATGGCCTCGGCTGGATTGGCACTGTAGTCTTGCGTGAGGTAAAACGCCACTTTCCGCCCACGGGACAGGCTCAACACAGGGGACAATAAATCCAAAAAGTATTCGCTCGGCGTTATCAGCGGGTCCACCGAGGGCCCGTACGTCTTAAGGTGCACGGCAAACGAGATGCTCATTCGACACCCCTGTTGGATGGTCTCGACTTCATATTCGCAATCGGCGAGGAAGGCTGTCCATTCCACTTGTTCGGGTTGACCGCCTCCAAAGAACTTTTCCTCAGCACCGTCGGTATCGCGGATGATCAAGGCACCTCCACGGTATTGCACTGGGAGGGTAACGATGACCGTGGCCACTCTCCCGTCGTTGCGCAATGTGCGCGGCTGTGGGGACATTCGACATCCGTTTGCCACGACCTCTAATCGATCTCGCACTGTGACGAGGTAGTGGCCGACGGGCAGATTAGGGAAGAGCGCATTGCGCATCGCGTCGAGGATGGGGTGGTTCGCCATCTCGAGGGTGGCAGTGAGAGGGAGGTTGGGTGGGTAAAAGAGTGAGTCACGATCTGGGTAGACGTTAATTCCTGCAGTTTGGTGTGGTCGACAGGCCGCGATCAAGACGTCCAGCGCGGGCGGCGTGTCATAATCCACATCAATAGGGAAATCAAGCGAGTGGGTGATACCGCTCTGTTGTGGCATCCACAGTTTCAGTGAATCGCTAACCAACCACTGTCAGGATGACGCACCTTTGAGCGGAAGAAGAGGAGGAGTGCAGAAGGATCGAGGGGAATGCGACCGGATGCCGTGAATGGACGCGACCTGGCGGCAAGGAAGCGCGAGACACTCGTACGAAGCGCATGCTCGGCTGAATAGTCCGACTTGAGTCGGCGTGCGGACGGTCGTTTGGGGGCGTTGGTGGTACTCTTGAGAGGACGTTCAATCTCGAAATCGGGTTGGCTTTTGGTTCGGGAGAAAGTGTGACCTTGATCAGAGTGTCGACTGCTGCTTCCGTCTGAGAGACGACTAGCAGCGGAAAGTGCGGGTGAGGAAAGTACTGATAGAGGAAACATGGACATGGTGACTCGAGTGGGGAGACAAGCTTGAGGGGAGGACAAGTGGTTGGACGGAGAGGCGGTATTTACCTCGGATGCGGTGGCTGTAAAAGGCCACTTGCCCAAGTTGGCCGGTGGAAGAGATGACGATAGCAGGTTGCCTGTCACAGACAAGGCAACGTGTTGATGTAGGATTCCTCTGTTCCCCTCTGGAAGGGCGTGAATATGAATATGGAATGAAGATAGTGTGGATCAAGATCAGCCACGCTGTGGGAGGAATTCGCGAAGAGATATCTCAGGGGGGAGCGGCGCGGACTCGGGATATTATAGAAGACTCGTACGCCTGCTTCCCTCCTGCGCTTGCCCAAATAATGCCCTTTGTCACAATTGGTTCGCAACGCGGACTCAACGTGGTAACGTCATTACGTAGTACCAGCACAGACGATGTTCGAACAACAACTTCGGCAAAGGCGCCGGACAACCAAATCCTGGATACGCACTGTGGGTCCAATGTTATTGTCCAACTGCATTGTCTCGATGGAGACAAATTCTACACACGATATGGACCACAAGCGACAAGTTTCCAAGCTGTAGGATCATGGATAATAACGGGCCCGGTGGGCTGTCGGAACAACGTAACGCAAGAAGCGGATCCAGTGGCTCATCGATGCGCTCATCTCTAGTCCGACACACGGGTACATGTCGCCGTATACTAATAAAACAGATTTAACCAGTTTGGCTTTAGCCTTGTAAAACGAAAAATGAGAACACGAGGTGGGAAGAACGCAGGAACTGCAGGAAAACAGAGACGGGGCAGGACGGGGCGATGTGGTTCGGAGGGTTGTCATTGACGCCGTAGCTGTGAAAAAAACGGGAAAAAACGGGATAGGTTCGGATCACAACATCCAAGGCCAAGATCATGGATCGCACAAGGAAAGTTTGGTCCGGGATGGATGTGCTGTTGGCGTCCGAAGCTCCCGGATATCGACGAGGCAGTGAGATCACCAGCATTTCCCGTGAACCAGACCACATAAACCACTATTGGCGGTTGGGCACTGCGGAGAATCGAATATCCAGTCAGCATCATCATCATCCAGTGTACGCGGGTTCGGCGTGCTGCCGATGCGACGTGAAAAGTAGGGCGCCACCGCATCATTATCACCTGTAGTGATTGCGGTCATGGCCGCTCGTACGCAGGGGGATAGGTCAAGTGGAATTAAAGGGCCCTGCGTCAAATAAAGTATTGTAGCAGGCAGGAATTGAGTGTCACGTACAGTTCCCCCGAGTTACGTACACCCTCAGGAAGTGCCTTTCCTTGTCCCTTCGCCATCCCGGGTCCATCTCGGAACCCCAGAGACGACGGGCCGCACGACGAGCTGCGATCGGGATGTGGTCGTCAATGACCATGTGGCGGTGGCGGTTGGGCCAGAAGACGACCAGTCTGGGATCACTGCACAAGGATTGGCGTTCACGGGAAAGCAAAACAAACAAACAAACAGCGATATGAAAGTTCTTCAACTTCGCAGACGCATACTCGAAAATGCGGGGCGCGCCGTTCATTTTACTTTTATTCCCTCCCCCATGCGGCGTTGTTTGGTTCTGGGGAGTGTTGACAACGTTGACAAACAAACACCAGTTGCTCAGCGCCGAAGTGGCCCGACTCGGGCCCGCCCGTCGTGTCCATCGATGACCCAGACGAAGCGAGAGCCAATATTTGTCTGGCTACTAGTACTATCTTGGGAAATACCCAGGGCGTGAGGGTATTTCCAGCATGCGGATACCCTTGGCCCCATCCATCCCTGGCTCAAATTCATCTCGGGCATCCTGTTAAAAATAACTCCCGACTTCTGCCGGATCCGAATCTTATCTCTACTCCCCCTCCTGTGTTTTGAAATTGGACATACTCCAGTGCTGAAGAAGATAGGAATCATATCGTCCCCTTTTCTCGTATTGCTCTCCAAACACGTGTTGTACAGGTTGTCCAGGTTCTCGGTTTGTTCGCGCCGCGCAGCCGCAGTACCAGGAGCACTCATGTGTGACCATAGGTTGGTGGTGTATCATATCACACACATGTGCTGGTCGCAGCCATCCATGTCATCGTGGCATCCAGGGATATCAGGCGCCGTTGGTATGCCGTTGCATCCGTATTTGTCTTCCAAGCCACGTCTGATTTCTTCTTTTTCCATAGTCAAGATCTGGATCTCGGGTCTACCCGGGGCAGGCTTCAATCCGGTAACGCTATTCCGTTCCACTTCATCTCCCTTGGTATCCCAAGTTATCCATCAGGATGAGCCAGCGAAAAGGGGCAACGAAGCATATCGTATAGAATACGATGTCAGGATAGGGGTCCGCTAAGGCGTAATGTGAAGCTTCAAAGTACGTGTCAGCTTAGGATCGTTTCAGGCGCATGGGGATCCGGATCCGTGATATTGACCTCTATGCCTGTTGGGTCAACGTTTTCCTAGTGTGCGACGACTCATAGACTCGGAGTCTTTGTCATCGCAAACGACACTACCGTGTATCCAGACCATGGCCTAGAGCGGGATAATCAGGCCTAATCAGATTCGCCGGTGCATGTTTCCACCATGATGCATAATGCAGTGACTGCCAAAACTACACAGTACCGACACCGAACACGTGTATCCTTCAAGTCAAATGTCCAGCGTCCCTGCCGTGCAGTTCACCACGGCGATTGCCAGACCGCGGTCATCGGTTGTGTCGAGAGGAAAAAGACTACGAGATGCATCCGTTCAAACTGATCCCCATCGATTGCCAAGGTCGATTATCATATCTTCATCACAGCCGTCATCACGACATCAGACAAATCCCAAACTATTCGGGGGTCCGCTACGAAAACGCGTGTTTTGAACAGGATCAGGTTGTTTACTGCAGGATGCGGGGACGAAAGAAGCGTACCAGTAAGAATCAAATGAAATGGAAGGAGAGAATACGGACATCGGAACCATAAATGGACATATCTGGCTGAATATGCCCACTCATCCAATTGTGGTACACACGCGGCTCGGACGAAGAAATATTCCTCTCCCGGGCACCCGACAGCATCTTTAGTATGACCAAGATTTCTTGAACTTCAAGGCGGATCGGCCGCTGGCGTGTGCGGTGACTGATCCTGTGTCGAGTTATCGTGATTAGTACAGCGATGGCTTATCTATCTCCATCAGAGGTTCACCCATTGCCCATGCGCATGAACGCTGGCCTTCATTGGTTCACTCGCCAATGACAGCTCTGGTGCGATCATCACGCAATCCTTTGTATAACCAATACTCATATCCAATTCTATGCTCGAAAGGGTAACCTTGCACGGCGCGAGCGGTTGGCCGATGCGTCAGCCTGTGTCTCCTCATCGATGTTCCTTCCAGACGGACGGCCGTGTCTAGTCCATTGGGAATGACGGTTGCTCTTGGAATACTTTCACCCATACCACTGCATCTTTGCATCACCGCCCACTGGCACTCACCATCTTTGCCATGGTCAATATTAATCATCCCTCGGCAAGCGTCACTAATCATCTTTTTGGTCAACGTCGGGCCCGTCGTTAATGTAAAGTGACTGCCGCAGATTTCAATACCGGTGTAGACGCTGCAGATGATCCCGATCCAGCATGTTGAACAACAGTATTCGTGAATACCCAATCTGTCGACGTCAACTCAACCCCGATCCTACTTAGGAGCCCAGAGCTTGGCGTTCGCACTCGAGAATGGGGGTCCGCATCGACGCTGGTCAATCGAACATCAATAATAAAAGCCATCATGACCATTATCATCATCATGGCCGTCAGTCACCTCGGACACGTCAATATGTATCAAAGGGTGTTATCAAAGAATTCGACCCGGAAGGGAGATTTGGGATCGATGTTGTCCTGGAAGCAACGTTAGATCATCATGAGATCTCACCTGACCCTACTAGGGGACATGCTAAGGACGACGCGTCTAGTATATGGGCGCTGCAAGTGGTAAGCAACGCACCAACCGCGCTCATCCCGGGGCAGATAGGTTGGGGGTTGGGGGATCGATTCCATGATCAATCGTCATGGATTGAATGCGACTCCATGAGACTCCGGCTTTCACCGACTCCGACCATTTACAACCTGATGGTACACCCGGCGGGCTGCTTGCATTAATTTCACGGTTTTTCTTTCTCCTTCGTAACACCAAAATATCATATTTGTACACGAGATAGCATCTACCTTTGATGTTGCGACCGACTCAGCTGCTTGTATACCCATCAGGTCGTGTGACCTTTCTAGACCGGAGCTCCTTGAACATGATCGATCCACGCAGAATACGACTCTCAGGTATTTCTATGATCTTCTTATTCAGTTGTCTTGCTCGTGAGTCACAAAAGGTACGGAAACCACCTTTAGTGCATTGTTTTATGGCCAAATTCAGTCACTGTGCCCCAGGACCACTGCCAGTAATTCCGAGTCCCTGACCAACGCCGGATTGCCAGGCAGCGGGAGCGCGTCACTTTTTACAAGGTAGGCCCTATCTTTCCAGCTTATTACCACTGCCGAATTCCAGAAAGAGTCCATTTGATATATATAACAATCATTCATGTTGATGGTAAATGACATTTGGACACAAGTCAGTCGCTGGGACCCAAATTTCTCCAGACAACGCTCGAGGTCTGGGGTCGACGTGTCAATCTAAGATACACGCAGAGAGTCGTGCTATTTCATTCATCATGATGTTTAGCGACTCATGATCGATGGACCGTCAAATCCACGTGATGCACTCTTGGCGAAGTCGTCAATCTCGGTGACTTCCTCTCCATCTCTCTACGATCCAAGAATATATTCAGCTTCTCGTTGGAAATCGAACCGCTCATTTAGCGTGATTTCCCATATCTAATTTGGGCGAGTGTTACTATCCGCTCTATGATATATTCCCCTTTTAATTCATTTTTCACAGTACCACAGAAGAGTCTGGGTCTTCATTTCAACTTGTGGAGTTCCTGTAGACCACGAGTTAAAGAGAACATCTCCTCATTCATCAGGCTGGCTGAGCAGGCTAACTTGATTTGAGCCAGGTTAGCTTCCAAATCTCGGCGATCACGAGAGAAGGATTCAAGTCGGTGACCTCTCAACTATTAACGGCTGCCAATGTGAGAAATGGAGTAGGATAATCAAAAGAACTCTTTGTAAGTGGGCCTATCAAAAACTGTTCACGATCACAATGCACCAGCACTTGCATCGTTCATCAATTTCCCTGAGAACTTTACACGCTGGCTTATCACGGGGAGTCCCTGGAGCGTCTCTGGGACCCAAATCGATGACGTAGGTCGCGTTCTAGCGCCACTGGATTGCGTCCATGCCGTACTACTCACGCCATTCGCCACAGATAACTCTGTTAATGTGATTCGACCAACCCTCTTTTTTCATTTAAACGCTTCGCCCTTCATTGATCTCTTGAGTGTGCCTTAGAATGCAACAGAAACGGTCGTGTGATTCCGCCCCACAGACGTCATCCTGTTCATTCCCTTAACATTGTCATTCATTTCAAATGCTCGACAATGAATACCTAGAGTGACGAGATCCCCGTGTTAGCAGGGGCTTCCTTGGTCTGATTCACACTTCCTATCACCCGCCACACCTGCTATCAGACGCTACGTTTCGGAGAAAAATGTGGATGGTGGTTAGTGCGGTCGTGGGGCGACTCACGAGGCATGGCGCACACACCTGACGTGTTACATGGTGTCCATAATGACATCACCATGATGCATACGCACGCTCCCGGGCCGCACCAAGGAGTCGTTATAATAGTGGTTCCCCTCAACGTCATCCCTCTGGGACATGGCCGAATCCTGCTGCCGGGAGATTTTTTTTTTTAGGGCCGAGATCAGACGCTGAGGAAAGGGACGAGACAGACCTTCCTGTCTACTGCATTTCACGTTCAACTGGACAACTTCTCTGAGTCCAGTTCAACCCTATCGCGACTTCAGTACACCCAGGGTCCCAGGGCCGGTTCTGGAAGATGCAGAGGAAGTCAAAATTTCACGGAGTGGGAGACTGACCGAGATTGCTCGAGGTTACATAAAACTGACTAGTGGGTAGGTCGTATGTAGTAGTTGTGGTGGGTATCAATAACACGCGGCACAAGTAGAAGCATCTCTTCTATCTACTGCTCAACGCTAATCGCCAGCCCAGTATACTTTCCGAGAGACGCTTGAAGGAGAAGAACGAGAGCGGCGAGCAACTCGAAAAGACATTAGATCGACGACGTTAACAGGATATAGCTAGTCAGGGAGAAAATCGACGGACCTCTAGTCACATCAGGTAGTAGCGATGTTCATCAAAGGTGATCAAAACGAGGATATTGCAAGATCGAGACCCAGTGACGACACTGGCGGACCCTCTCGTCGCGGTTCACTAAAGGGATGAAAATGAGATCAAAATCGATGATGCGTTTTCGGTCGCGTTTCTCGCTGGCGAGAAGGAGGTCTTAAGCGGGGAAGACTTGATGATGGCGAGCGGAAGATGGCATGGAGGTAGGGAGCTCAGGGTACGATGATGTCGTTTCGTTGTGGTGTGGAATTCGACGACGTTCGAAAGGCGACGAATTCAAAGCACACGACAATTGGACGACATCGATCTCAGTCGATGGGACGAAAGACAAGACGATACGGGCTTTTTGGTCGTAGTTAAAACGTTGACGTTCAAACTCAGAAGCGTCGTATAGACTTTCCCACAGCGATCGCGTTTGAAAATTTGATGAAGCACAAATCATTGATTATCGATTATCGATTAGATCCCACCGAGTCACATCTGACTTCCCGTGCAGCGACGCAATCCACCTCATCTCACGTTCAACAGAACCGCACACACTGCGATACGACAATGAAAATAAATATTGAAGTAGAAAAACTGGAATATGCGATGCTGATGTGCTTTGCTGCTTTGCGCTCGTGAGGAGAAACAGAGGGGTACATATATATGAAGAAAAAACGGGTCCTGTCCACACATAATGGTGTGCGAACAAAGATGAGTAGGAGGAATGAAAAGGAGAAAGACGCGTCAAGAAAGTAGTGTAGGTAGGACGGCATTGAATGGATGGATAATGATGACAAGACGTACAAACACGGGAGACGGAGACAGAACAAGCCTGTGGGATACGCGGTTGCGATCACCGCAGATCCACGATCTCGAGCGGCATATCCTTCATCTGTACGTGTCCCTTGTCTGCATCCTTTATTATGATTCGTCAAGTAGTCATGGTCGTTTCGATCATAAAGTGAGATGCCGCGATGATAAAAGCAAAAATATGTGTCAGTGCCTAAAAAAAGGCAATGTGGGAAGCAATCGAGACGCACCGTATAAATAGGAAGATCAGAGTGCGGGTGAAACGCTTCCTTGGCGCGACAATCCAGAATCGTTTGTAGACCGGGTGGATCCGTTAGGCGAAAGATCCCAAAGCTACGGAGATGACAAGATCATTGAGGCACAGACTGACATACATGGAGGATAGGTAATGGACATACTTGGGCGTAGACTTGGGTGCACAGACAACGGCAAACGATTCAGGAAGCATCCGCTGGAAACCCGAGTGTGTGTGCAGATCGACCGAGGACATGAAACCTACCGGTGCGATAACATGGTGAGGAGTGGATCCCTAGTATGCCGTATTAGACACTCACATGACTGCGACGGATGCGTGTGGATCTAGCGATCGCACCGAGAGTATCAGCGGGGTCGCAACCACTATGAATCACACTCCCGACTCACCCATCCCAGTGTGATCAACGATCGCTCCTCCGTAAATTGCATCACCAATTCCTCCTCATCCATCGTGCAGGTATCGCTCGTGGAATGCTGTCTTGGAATCAACAACGTCGTCACGACGTACTTGCCTTTGTGGTCCTTGCCCAACAGCAACCCGCATGTTTCGCGATTACGCGAGGTATTGAGGGCAGCAATGGAGAGGAAGCGTGGGAGACAGTCACGGGGCAGAGATACGGTCTTGAGTTCCGGAACTCGGTCTTCGTTGGCGCGGTCGCGGATGATGCGGGCAGATTCTTGAGAGGCTGTGCGGAAGCGCTCTGCGTCAATATGGAGCGAAGGGGCCGGTGCTGGCGGGGGGCCTTGTGTCCGAGACAGGTTTGAGAAGGAGGCGGTATATTGGTTGCTGGGTGGCGTGGATCGGGGGACTTGAACCGGCGCGGAGGAACGAGGGAGCGTGTCAGCGGAGTAGAGGAAGCTTGGCTGCGTCTTGGATGCATCTGGAATGAACAAAAGGGAGGATGGCCCCACTTCGGAAGGTTTGAGAGTAGGATAACTGAACATAGATTGCAGTGAAGGAGTGTAACCTTGTGAAAGTTGATGCTGGGACATGAGGTGCGGGTATCGAACGTGCCCGTCTGGCGGTGCGGGTGATGTGGTAGTGATTGGTATTGGGTATAAAGGACTAGAATGGAAGTGAAGGTGCGTAAAGTGTAATTCCTGACGAGGCGGCCTACGTACCCTTTCACAGATGACATCTGATGTCTGTAACGGGGCTGGGTAAGGACGGATATGAAGACAGAAGTTGTGAAAGGGCTGACTTTGTCGGGCTTTCTAACGGCATGGAATGCGGAAGGGCGTCTTCATAAACGGGTTCTCCACTTCTTGGAGGCTGCGCATGCTGGTAAGTTTGGGTCGAGGGCGCAGGTAGATACGTAGGCGAAGGTACGACACTGCGGCGAGCTGCGCGAGACGCAGCATCTGCTTCTTGTTGACGCTTCATTATCCCTTCTTGCTCTCTACTTCGTCTTCGAACAGCCTCTTCCTCTTCGCGGCGTCTTGCTTCCTCTTGATGATGCCGAGTATCGTCACGTTCACGTTCGCGCTCTCGCCGCCGATCCCGGTCTTCGCCACTGACAGGTGTGACGGGTTCTGAGCCAGATTTGTCGGACCTGTCTCGTCTAATGAGGGAAGGCTCGCGAGACACATTTGCCGCACGTCGCACGGCGGACAATGCATCTTCTTTCTTTCTGCTGAGCGTGGTGTCTATCTGAGGACGACGTTGTTGATTGGACGTCTTTTGCTCGATCGTCCTATAGAGCACCTCGGTAGAACGCCTTGCTTCCTCTCTCTTCGCTTCTTCCCGTCTCAACTGAACCTCCCGTCGCGCTGCCTCGTGAGCCTGCCAACCTGATTCATCGTGGTCGGGATGGCGATCGGGTCTGGAGTCGGCTTGCGTTCTCACACCAGCGTCCAGCGCAGCACGTACTGCGGCAGCTTCTTCGGGATGTTGCGCTGCCCAGTGTTCATAGCGGTCGACAAGAAGAGGCTTTATGTCACCGAGATGGACAAGGATGTCTTGACCGTTCTGTGACAGAGGTACATCAATTTCAATTCATGTGAAGATGAGGGTATGATCCCGTGATAGGGGTGCGTAAGAAACACTGCGCTCGTAAGCGGGATTCATACATTGCATCAGGATGAGACGAAGTGAAAGGAGAAAGAAAAGAACAAGCCGGGATGTGCTGCGGACTTACGAGACCAAGGTTATGGCGTTGGGTTGCTGTCAAGAGCGTGATATACTCCTTGTGCGAAGGGAGCTTCTCGAGGATGATAGTAGCGGCCTTGGCGAACTCGACAAAGGCCGCTTCGAGGTCGCCAACCTCGTAGTACGCTCTGCCAGCCTTGCGGAAGCCATCGGCAGCCTTGAGCCATTGTTTCAGACTCTTTGAAGGGTCCCACAAGTTGTGTGTCGCGCGATCCGCGAGTTCTGCGATACAAAATGGTCTTCGCAGGGATGATGAAGGCTGCGGGGACGAGCGGGGGTAGGAGGTCATGGATGGTAGTACTTACACAGAACAAAGTCAGCTCAAGACAAACTAGACAGATTGCCTTTTCGAGCGAACATAACAACTTGCACTTTACAATAACCCAACAAAAAGATGCGCGCTCTCAACCAGCGCCAAGGTTGGCTCATTTTTGTCGGCATATTTGTGCTGTTCATGCTTGCGGGTCTCATTGTATCCACACATGATCGCAAAATTGCTGGTCGAGTAACCGCCCGGGCGAATTGGCTCCCTTCAAACTGGCTCTCGTTCACTCGGACCACTGGCGTCGTTACTGAGCACCCCATCTCCTTGCTCATGGCAGATGCCAAGGATAATTTTGCCAAGCGTCTCGCAAAACAGAGCAAAACTCTCCCCGAGGCCGTCGCAGAATACAAACGCAGATACGAACGGGATCCACCACGAGGCTTCGATGACTGGTGGGCGTTTGCAACGGAAAACGACTTCAAGTTCCTGGATGAGTTTGACGCCGTAATCGAGGATCTTGCGCCGTTCTGGACGTTGAGCGGCGAGGAGCTGCGTCTTAGGGCCTTTCAGGTAGTTCGCCTTGTTTGACGAGAGTTGGATCTTTTGACAGGGAGCTACAGATAGGACAATTGCGCTCCATAGATCTAGTGCGAATCGAAAATGGCAAGGCTGTCGACGTTCACATGGACAACGCGTTCGTAGACCATGAGCGCGGCCACAGAACGATGGGGTTCCGTGCACTACTTGAGCAGTTCGAAGACAAGGTGCATGTGAACCTAGGGCACCGCTCTGGAACCGATTTTGATCTTGTTTATAGCTCCCCAACATGGACATGCCAATCAACACGAAAGCAGAAGGTCGAGTCCTAGTCCCTTGGGAACATCTGGAGTATTCCAACCTCACACAACAAAATTCTCCTGGTATGCTTTTACATTTTCTGTATTTTCCGTTCACAAAAAAATGCAACCTATACAGACGTAAAGAAGTTTGTGGACTTTGTGCCCGACTGGCAAGGGCAAGGCAGTGTGTGGGAAGCCTTTAGACGCACGTGCCCTCTCGATACTCCAGCACGACAACTGTATAGCTCTTATCGCGACGCAAACGTCCAAAAGCGCAACCCTCTATTGGGACAATCAGGAGGATCAGACGACACAATCGCATTCGCCAAGACCGTTGACGACGATTACGATTTCTGCAAGAACCCATGGGCTCATTACACGCAGGGACACTTTTTCTCCGATTGGCGAACGATCTCAGAGCTCTATCCCGTCTTTTCGCCGTCGAAATCAAGGGGTTTTGCAGACATCAGGATACCTAGTCACTACTATCACAGAGGGAGCCCCCGGTACACATACGCATGGGACGCTGTACTAAACGAGGTCCAACCGTTCGATGACATGGAGGTACCTTGGGATCAAAAGAGCGATCTCATCTTTTGGCGTGGTGCCACAACTGGAGGGGGTAGCACGCCACCAGGGTTCGTCGCAACTTACCAACGACATAGGTACATGTCTTTTCTAACCTTGTCGATGAACTCGCTGAGCGCCGCGCTTCAGATTCCTCCGCATGGCTCACGAAAGCGCCGCTTCTAACCTGACAGTCGTGCATGCCTCGCCCCTCCAGCCAAAGCACTTCATTTCAACTACTGTCCCCGCTGAAGATCTCAACAAGGACATCATGGACGTGGCGTTCGTCAATTCGGTCGGGAGCTACCCCGGCGGCGAAGAAGAACTGCGCAAAGTACATCGTTTCAGTGATTCAGTACCTCTCGGCAAACATTGGTCTTACAAATACCTCATCGATCTGGACGGAATGTCTTACTCTGGACGCTTCTTGGCGTTGCTGGCTTCGGACAGCGCCGTGCTCAAGTCGACGGTATACAAGGAATACTTTTCAGATTGGCTACAGCCTTGGTATGTCGCATTTCAGTGTTCCTTTTTTTTCGCATGGAGGGATTGGCGTTGATCTGCTCCAGGCTGCATTATATACCCATCTCATCGTCATATTCGGAGATCTACAACATCCATGCGTATTTTTCGGGACCGTCGACGTCGACGATGAACATCGCCAACGCAACTGTGTTGCAGACTGCCGCCGATTGGGAGGCAGTCAAGGGGGAGCGGGACGGGAAATTGCGACAGATTGCGAGGGCGGGGAAGCAATGGAAACATACCATTGGGCGAAAAGTCGACATGGAAGGTTCGTTCGTGCTACTGCCTCTTGGGATCACCCTCTCGATTTTCTCGATACGGATACTGACGTACCGAAACAGTCTACGTCTACCGGCTGTGCTTGGAGTACGCGAGGCTTTGGGCGGACGATCGAGATGCCATGAGTTTCGTGTTATGATATGTCTATTCCTATGAGAACTGTTTGTTGATCGGTTTACTTGTCAATGTCGTCGTTGTTAGTGTACATTTAGATTTCACTAGGCACCTACCCTTATAATCAAAATGGCTGTTTTGTGATCGTAGCGCTTGATTTCTGCCTGCCAGTGGCCGGACACCGAGACAGCCGCGCCATCAAGCTCGCTCATAATATTGGACTGCATGCCCTTGGCACGGTGAGTGCACTACTATTAGTATTGCACTCTCGTCTAACTCCAAATTAGCTAACGGTCAGGCGTCACCTTTGAAAGGGCCTCCTAGTAGCTTCAACATATCCAGAGCCAACGCCGAGGCTCCAGGAGCCTGGCAGAGTGGTGGGACGATGTGGTAAAGTGTCTTCCCGAAGTTTGGCATAGTCGGACGAGTCCGACGGGGGAAGCACGGTGAGGACGACCGACCCGTTCAAAGCTTAGCTCCATAAGTGAGGATTGTTAGTACGCAAGCTAGCAGCCTGATGCTCGCGACGAGTAGATTCTCACTGGAACTTAAGTGGTATTACTTCGTTCACACCACCTCGGAACGGCAAATGGCTGTCGGAAGTGAGTACTAGTAGACTCCGCACATACCGTCGTTTTTGATGTCCACGGTCCACGCCGGTTCAAAGACGACGGGCCGCAGAAAGGCAGCATGGCCAGTCTGTCCCTAAGAGCAGTAGGAACGATTGTCTTCCGGGTCCTATCTAAGGGGCTGCTTACGGCCTCATCCGTCGGGAAACCAAACATCAGCTCCGCCCCATGGGCATGCCAGTGGTGGACAAGATATTTACCGTGATCATGTCCCCGATGAGCAGCATGATCCTCTTCGACTTGGCAGTTCGGACAAATTGGTCCGGACCAAATCGCATTCCCTGCTTCAAGTTCAGGCAGGGGATCACAGTGCGGGTCGGATATCCAATAACTGGTCTGAATTCTGGAATGAAGCTGTCTATGATTTGAAACCTTTTCTTCCAGGTGTTGCTGGCAAGTGTTGTTTATCTTGTACGGTTTGCGCACCGATATGCTACTCGACTCCGAGAGTCGGACACCGGTCAGTATATAAGTCTTTCCGGCCTCCACCGAGATGTACCAAGTGAGGTCGATTCGGCGATCGAGTCACATCCAACGAAAAGGTTCGCTCCAAAGGGTTCAAGTTGCCAATTTTTGAATTCTTCAAGCGAAGTGGCGTGTTCGTGGCGCCGGCCCGTTCTTGCTCGTTCGGCTATTAGGTTCAACTTCCTACGCGTCAATTTTTTCGCTGAACTTGGGATCCAAGCATGCAGAAGTTGATCTCACGAGGTTGAACTTCAACCATATCATTCTCCAAATGGGCAAACACATACATTCGTCTTCCTCGGCATCCGTACCCAACCGGAGCCGAATTCATTGATTGCCGAAACTCCATCCTAAGTAAATTCGCTTGTTCCTTAGCATGTGAAGCCAGTTCGATAGGTCAACTCGTGACTTTCCGCGACGGGCCCGTCCCCGCGGAACAAACTGAATCATTTACCGCACAATCATCGGCATCTTTATTATCGAATTGAAAGCTCTGTCTTGACGGAGTATCGTTCTTTTAACCTCTCTATCCCCTCCCATGGTTCTCAAAACAGATGAAAAAGAGGTGCCCTCTCCATCGTTACCGGGAAACACGAACGAGAAGCGCTTGCCGCGCGACGACGACCCAAACCGAGATGCCTTGGAGGAAATTCAGAAGTGTGTAGCAGCGGGCGAGATTTCAGAATATGCTGTCACGATCGAGGGTGAGGAACGGACGACTTGGTTCGTTTGGCTTCTCGTCTGCTGTTGCACCATTTCGGGTTTGCTCTTCGGTAAGTCCTTTACAGACGGTTTTGGAAACCTATATTCCTGTATTCCTGTTAACTGATTCTCTGTCCGTAGGGTATGATACGGGTGTCATCTCCGGTGCACTCGTGACAATCAAAGGCGACCTGGGGCCATCTGCCCTATCTGATGGTCAGAAGGTGAGAACTCCTTGGGATAAGTTCTGCATGTTGTGTGCGTCACCGAGCTCACTGCTATCGTACAGGAATTTATCACATCTGCGACGACCTTGGGCGCACTGCTGGGTGGTCTTGTTGCAGGGGCCATGTCAGATTGGACGGGTCGTCGACTAGTCCTCGGCGTTGCGGACATCATCTTCATTGGCGGTGCTGTTGGGCAAGCTGCCTGTCACACCGTATGGAGCATGGTGAGCCTTTTCCATTTGTTTTGCCCCCCTCTCATCCATAGCGCGCTTTATATCTAGATTGGTTGTCGTTTTTTGATTGGCATCGGCGTAGGACTCGCATCCTGCATGGCCCCACTTTACATCCAAGAACTCTCACCCACGCGCCTGCGAGGCCGAATGGTCGTTCTCAACGTTGTCATGATCACTCTTGGACAGGTCATTGCGTACGGCATCGACGCCGGCTTCGCGAACGTCAACGGTGGATGGCGATGGATGGTTGGATTGAGCGCGATACCAGCCGGACTGCAAGCCGCCGTATTGGTGTTTCTGCCCGAGTCCCGTGAGTCTTTGATATCTGATAACGAATTCTTACACTTCACTGACGTGTGGCCGTGGACTGATCGGTTGGGATAGCGCGGATCCTGATTCGGAGAGGAAATATGGAGGCTGCTTATAAGGCCCTTTCCCGCGTATACGCGGCAGCGACCCCGGAACAGGTCCAGCGCAAGGTTTGCCGATCGTGTCCCGTTTGTTTGATATATGGTACTCATCATGCACTAGCTCGACGTCCTCCACGCTTCAGTTCGGCAGAGCGTCGAGATCACTAACTCGACCACGTTTTGGCAACGACTTGGTTCGATGCTCTTGATACCGACCAATCGACGTGCATTGGGTACGTTGATAGCCCTATGCCTTGCTCGTTGAATTTTCCACTGAACCTATATCAAAATTTTCCCCGTCACTGAAAAAAGTTGTTGCTTGCGGCATGCAAGCGTTCCAACAACTATGTGGATTCAATACGCTCATGTATTATTCCGCGTCGCTCTTTCAGGAGATCGGGTTCAATCAACCTACGGCGGTTGGGCTCATCATTTCTGGGACTAATTTCGTGTTCACGCTGGTTGCCCTCAAGTTCGTTCACTGCCTTAATATCAGGTTTTACTTGTTGATTCTGATACCTCGTAGGTATATTGATATTATGGGGCGGCGGAGAATCATGCTGTGCTCTGCTCCTGGGATGATCGTTGGCTTGACTTTGGCTTCGATTGCATTTCATTGTACGTGGTCGCGTTCCCACTATCCGTGGACTCGTATCCATGTTGACACGTTTTTCTTTTCTTTCTGCTAGTCATGACTAAACACACAGGCAACGTGCTCGTCACTGGCGCACACTACGCGCAGGCCTGGTCTGCGATCGTGTTGATGTCGATGATCATCTTCGTCGCATCGTACGCAAGCGGTTTGGGAAATGTTCCTTGGCAGCAGGGCGAGCTCTTCGGGCTCGAAGGTGCGTACATGCCATTCTATTTACATTGGGTGTTCGTTCCTCTGATGAAGTACCGATCGATCTGTCAATGGCTTCTCCGTGGATCCGGTTCTCAACCACCCCCTCTGGCCCGGATCACCCTCCCGATCCTCTTTCTCTCTCCACGCTCTCCAGTTCGCGGCATCGGCACCTCTCTCGCCACGGCCACCAACTGGGGAGCCAATCTGATCATCAACTCGACCTATCTCTCACTGATGGCAGAAATCACGCCTTCGGGTGCATTTGGATTCTATGCCGGACTCTGTCTCCTCGGGTTTCTCTTTTGTGTGTGGTATTTCCCGGAGACGGCCGGGTTGAGCTTAGAAGAGGTGAAGTGGATTTTCGAGGACGGGTTTGGAATTCAGCGGAGCAAGCAGTTGAGAGAGACGAAGCGGGCGATGAAGGTGAATAAGGTTCCAGAAAAGGAAAATGCGTGATCAGGGAAGAGGAAAGGGCAATGTCATGAGAAATAAATGTGGGGAGATGATGCTAGAGGATATTCCGTGCCCCAACGTTTCACAGGTTGAACGACTTTACTTCGTATTCGACCTGGTGCTTTTGTCTCCCCCAGGATGGCCTTGATAGGTTTCATCATACAAAGGGTAAATTCATGTGTGCATATAATGTCGGAAGAGTACTCTTTTCTTTCATCGTCTTGGTTACGTTCTTTCTGCGGTGACGAAAAGGGGAAAACATAGTATGCAAAACCAGGATGAATCCGTCCACGATGCACACCAATATATCTCTTTAAATGCTTCGTGTAGAGCTCATGGACGTGAAGGGAAGTCCGAGTCGTACATGAAATATATTAAACAGCCATCCAAGCGTATCGTCACGGGTCCTCTGCTCCCCCAGTCGTGAAATACTGCCCAAGTCACTCCGAGCTCCGTCCAAAAGGCTTCGGGCCTATTCAAACCTGCCGCCCATCTGCATCGTCTCCCAACCTTTCCAGTGGAGTTACATCCGATTCGTCCCCATACTCCTCCATAATCTGATCCTGCACCGGAGCATTGTCTGCGAATGCCATTGCAGACGCAACCGTACCTCGACTGACGAAGTGTTGTGAGAGAATCCCGAAACCTGTGTCGATCCTGTGGATGCGGCCACGGCGGTCTTGATCGTACAGCTCCCGGATGCCAATGATGAATCGAGGCACCATGGGAACCAAGGGTACATAAGAAAGGAAGTCGAGGAAGAGACTTAGAATTGGGTTTGTTACATTCAGTGGTAATGTACCGAGGATGATGAGGAACATTGTTCTAACAATTCACGAACGAAAGTGATTACTTCAAGTTTGTGTAGATGAATCATAGATGAACATACCCAAGGAAATAAATAGTTCCATCCTTGACGAACATCTGCAGGTACCGGTTCGGCTGCCATTGCCTGGTTGCTCTATACATCTGAACTGACTGCTTCAATGTCGAAATAACACTGAGAAGTACAAGTGTAAAACTGAGAAAAAGCCGCGGGAGTGAAAAATACACATAGAATAGGGATGGCATATTTATGGAAGCAGTGCAAATGGAGATATCGAGAACTTGGGTAACCGAAACTAAAAAAGATGGGTAGATTGTTTAAATAATGCCAATGAACACATACCTCTGAAGGTGGTCCGGGGTGTGTAGTAGATACCTGTGTAAACCGAGAGAACAATGCCTTGAAGTGTTAACATAAATACAAGGAGGCAAATGATTCTTTTAGATCGATGCCATATTGCATAGACCCTGAGCACCATGACCACTGTAGTTAAAATCATAGTCAGAAAAAGTGGGATCCGTCAATGTGCATAGTAGCTCACAATCAGCAGCAGTAATCCATATTGGAAACGACCAATTGGACATCAAAAAGATGGCATAACCTAAATGTGTGCACGCCTTATGCTATTGTATTGAGAAGGGTAAAAAAAGTGTCTTACACCTGGGAAATTTCTATTCATTCAGTTACAGGCAAGTAGAATTCGGACACTTACAACTATCAAAGTACAACTTTCGTCATCAATAAGCAAAGGAAAAGACGAGAAGACTTACTTCCTTGGGACCGGATAAAAATGTAGTACCCACTATAGATATGTCATGTTACCCTGGCAAACCTGCAATTGAATTTAAACATACCAAGGCCATTGGCGCTTTGTTACAGAGTTGAAGTAAGTGGTATACAAAATGAGAACAATCGAGTTACATACACTGCCTGATATAGACCAAGATAGCGGGTCTATAAAATTATTAGCTGAAAGTTGAAACACATGGATAATCTGTTGCCAATTTTTACACACCAACACAAACATTGTAGAGACCCAAGACCATGGTCTGGACTGCGATACTGAGATATTTGGCACAAACTTGGTACCGGCTTTCATACCCAAATATAGTCCACCTTTGGATATCATATCAGCTAAAAAGTATAAGAGATAAGAGATGACACGAACATACCTCTCTCGAAAAAGTGAGAACTACAACAATGAGATTGCAACAGTTACTTCATTTTGAGAGGAATTCTATGTATAAACATATTACTCACAGTAGTCATACATAACACCCGTGGCTTGAGCCACTGCAACACCCAATAAGATCAAATACTCATCCGAGAAACAAAAGATCTCACCAAATATGTAGTCATTCATCTGGAGCAACTTTACCATAGACTGTAAGTCGGATGGCATGGCAGTTTGAGAGCGACAAAGAATCGAGAAGAGTAAAATTGCCAACACCGTGGAATTTACTTATATCTCGTTCTAGGTGAGCTAAACTGTAAACATAAATAACGTCACATGGAGGATTTATCTGGGTGCGTGCCATTCAAATGTTTACGACCGCCTTACGTTGGTCGAGTTGATGCGAGGGTCATCTGGTCCACCATCAGGACTTACATACATAAGCGCATTGCGGGACCGATTTTGATCTAAAAACAAACACGATTCGAAGTACGCCGTGGGTCGTGGAGCGTGTACACCCAGGGATCATGCCCAACCACAGGGTGTATCCTATTGGTGACGGGAATGTCGAAGAAGAGGGTCAAGTTCATTCCACGACATGAAAAGACGGGACGCGCGTGCAAGAGCGGTCGCACGATATGCAGCAAAGGAGCCTGGGGCAGTACGGGCAGTGCTTGAACAGCACGTGGCTGTGATCATGGATCCCAAGTCTGAGGATCAAGAGATGATGCAGACATAGCAGGGTCCGGACAGCATTTGCTCGTACGAGTCGATGCGAGGACAAAAACCAGTTCTGACAGGTCGATTTCTTGCATAGAGTCCATTGACGCCAATGTTCCTCAGCAAGGTGCATATCTCTCCCGTGCGTGACGCGTACCCTGCACTAAACAAGTAAAGGGCAACGCCCAAATCTTAGTTGTACGTACATCACGTTGCCCCTGTTTTGGTCGCCTTCCAAAAGGCAGCCTTGTACATATATCCGAGCATAGACTGGCAGTTACTCGTGTAATTCGTCTCAATCATCCGCTCGTCCTGCCGGAAACAATGCAATGAGTCGATCAAAAGTAGTATTAGACGAAGGAAAGGGAAACGTACGCTCAACTGAAAACCTACCCATCGCGCGTGCCAACGCCTTGACATTTTCCAGATCCAGCTCTATCGATGGGTCCTAGTCGTTGGTATTGTTGTTCTCAAAATGCGACGACAATGGGCCAGGGAGAAAGGTCACGCGAGCGAATAAGGATATAGTAAAGAAGGGCGACATGTGTAAGTATCGAGATCGATCCAAATGCCGCCCGGGGCGAGGATGCCATGAATGACGCGAGGATGACCCACGATGCTCTTGGCCTACGATGGGGGGAGTAATACAATATCAATGGAGAAACAGGCGAGCACGGTGTCCCATTGTCTGGCGTGCGGCTCGCTCTCGTCCATGTCTTCTGTGCTATATATCCCTTCAAAGTCCCCTGGTATGTGATTTCAGCAAGGTATGTATGTCGTGCACGCAGAAATTTTTTCGACGTCGATTGTTGGCCATTAGCTGCGTGCGTGAACCAAAACAGGGAGGGAAAAGAGGAGCAGAGAGACAAGCAAGGCAAGAAGAAAACGGACCGGGTTCAGCGGAGTGTCACCAATTCGTGTATGGAGATCACATACCGAGTGCTTCAGAGTCGGAGCGTGTAGTGTTCAAAGGTGACCCCGACGTACGACGTAGTAACACGTCGAAAGAGTGAATATGTTCTTCTTCGATGTCATGTCGACTGCCGAAGTATTTAGTCGCAGCGGACAATAATCTTAGCCACGATTGTCCGGTGCGTGACCTTTACAGTAAACAAGGTAATGTCGTACGTGAATTTTCTGGGGAAAACACTGCTGGCAGTGGCTTATAAGCAAACCATGGATTTGTTTGTTTCGAAGGCTTTTGCCAAACAAACACAGTGACTCCTTGCATTCCTTCGCAGACATCGTCGATATACACATATCAGATAGGGTCAGGTCTATTGGACGGTAGAACGTTCTTCCACTCGGTTTCCCTGGTCGCTGGCAGATGGTCAATGTCACCATGACTCCATGAAACACGTACCAGATCTCGATTTTCAAAGGAACGACTTTGCTTTTTATCTATTTATTTATTACATTTCCGTCCTTGTGGGGTGCATTACCCTATGTAGGACGATCTAGACTAGGTATAGAGGGGCCTTGTGCCCCGCCGCTTCCCCGGTTCTGCGAATGCCCCGCCAGGCCGGGCTTAAGGCCTCCCAGCGGTCCCGTCGTTCCCTCCGACGGTTTTTAGACGCACGAACTGACTAATCAGCGGATCCCCGTTTTGTTTTCTGGCATGTGTGAGGTACTGTCTGGCGGTTGTTTGTGGTTGACATGTACTCGAATCGCATGTGCGATCTACGACTTCGCTTCGTATTCGATTCAGTGCTTTGCATCTCCTTCAGCATGGACAGGCTTTATCTTATAACACGATGGGGGTAAATTCATATGTGTGCGTATGGTCGAAGAGTACTCTTTTTTTCCGTCGTCCTAAATACGGTCTTTCTGCGGTGACGAAATGGAGAGAAAACAAAATCAGGAAGGACCCGTCAATGACGCAGAGCTCATGGACATGAAATTTAAAGCAAGTCGTAGAATCGTAATGCATGAAATAAATTAAACAGCCATCCAAGCGCATCGTGGTCCTCTGCTCTCCCAGTCGTCAAACACTGTCCAGATTACTCCCGAGCTCCGTCCAATAGGCTTCGAATTCCCATTCAAACCTGTCGCCCATCTGCATCGTCTCCCAACCTTTCGAGTGGAGTCACATCCGACTCGTCCCCATACTCCTCCATACCCCGATCCCGCACCGGAGCATTATTTGCAAATGCCATCACAGACGAAACCGTACCTTGACTGACGAAGTGTTGCGAAAACATCCCGAAACCTGTGTCTATTCCCTGGATGCGGCCACGGCGATCTTGATCATACATCTCCCGGATGCCAATGATGAATCGAGGCACCATGGGAATCAAGGGTAAATAAGAAAAGAAGTTGAGGAAGAGACTTGTAATAGGATCCGTCACAGCAAAACTCAGTGGTAATGCACTGAGAATGATGGTGAACGTTGTTCTAACATTTCATGGACAAAAAAGTGTTCGAGTTATTACAATGAATCAAATTTAAAAGACGGACATACCCAATGAAATAAACAGTTCCATCTTTGATGAACACTTGCAGGTACCGGCTCGGCTGCCACTGCTTGGTTGCTTTGTACATCTGAAGTGACTGCTTCAAAGTTGAAAGAACACTCAGAAGTAAAAGTGTAAAACTGAGAGAAAGCCGCGGGAGTGAGAAATACACGTTGAGTAGAGCTGATATATTGCTGGAAGTGTTGCAAAAGGGGATGTCAAGAACTCGGGCAACCGAAACTAGACAAGAGATGAGTGGAATATCAAACCGAAATAATGCAGTAAATACATACCTGTGAAGGTGGGGGGAGTGGAGTAAATGCCTGTGTAAACCAAGAGAGTAATGCCTTGAAGTATCAACATAAATACAAGGAGGTAAATGATTCTCTTAGATCGATGCCACATTGCATAGACTCTGAGCACCATGACCACTGTAGTTGAAATCATAGTCAGAAAAAACGGGATCAGCCTTCAATGTGCATAGGCTCACAATCAGCAGCAGTAATCCATATTGGATATGCCCAATTGGATATCAGAAAGACGACAAAACCTACATGTGTCGTCTTATACTATTGTAATCAGAAGGGAAAAAAGGTGTCTTACACCTGGGGAATTCTTATCCGTTGAGTTTCAGGCACGTAGAATTCGGACACTTACAACTATCAGGATGCAATTGTCAACAATAAGAAAAGGAAAAGACGAGAAAGCTTACTTCTTTGGGACCGGATAGAATAGGACTATCCACTATGGAGTCAGGTTAGCCTGACGGCAAACCTGTAATTGAATTCAAACATACCAAAGCCATTGGCACTTTGTTGTTACAGATTCGAAGTAAGAGATGCAATCTGGAATGTAATACGAAGACAATGGAGTTACATACATAGTCTGATAGATACCAAGATAGCGGATCTTTAAAATGGTTGGCTGAAAACACATGGTCAATCTGTTTCCAATCTTTACGCACCAACACAGACATTGTGGAGACCCAGGACCATGGTCTACACTGCGAGACTGAGATATTTCGCACTAGCTTAAAAACGGCTTCCATACCCAAATATATTCCACCTTTGGATATGTATCAGCTAAAAAAGATAAGAGATGACATGAGCATACCTCTCTCTCGAAAGTGAGAACTACAACAATAAGATTGCAACAGTTACTTCATTTCGAGAAGAATTCTATGTATAAACATATTACTCACAGTAGTCATATATAACACCCGTAACTTGAGCCACTGCAACGGCCCATAAGATCAAATGCTCATCCGAGAAACGAAAGATCTCACCAAATATGTAGTTATTCATCTGGAGAAAATATACCGTAGACTGTACGTTAGACGACATGGTAGTTTAAGAGCAAGGAAGGATCGAGAAGAGTAAAATCGCCAAGGCCATGGAAGTTACTTATATCTCACTCTGGGCACGCTTTTTGGAGATAAATATGAACAACGTCACAACGAGGCTGGTTATCTGATCTGATCTGATACAGAAGCGCATTGATTACGGCCCCATGGAAATAACCACAGTCATTTCCGCAGAGGTTGAGGCGACGGCCAATTTTGATCCAAATGCATCCTATTGGTGACGAGAATTTCATCAAAGAAGAAGGTAAGGTCCACCCCCCCACAATATGAAAAGGCGGCGCACAAGAATGGGTGCACGATATGCAGTGTTTGAGGCAGTACAAGCTACGCTTAAACAGCACATCATGGGCTGTGATCATGGATACAAATTAGTCTCAGGCTCAGCACAGCATTTGTTGGTATGAGCCAGTGCGAGGATAAAAACCGGGTCGATCTCTTGGATAGTCGATCGATGCCAATGTTCCTCAGAAAGTTGCATGTGCTATGCACTCAACAAGTAAAACGTAATGCCCAGTTCTTAGTTGTACGTACATCACGTTTCCCCTGTTTTGATCGCCTTCCAAAAGGCAGCCTTGTAAATATATCCGAGCATAGACTGATCGTTACTCGTGTAGCCCGTCTCGATCGTCCGCTCGTCCTGCGGGAAACAATGCTCAAAAGTAGTGTTAGACGAAAGACAGGGAAACGTACGCTCAACTGAAAACCTATCGCGCGTGCTAATGCCTTGACCTCTTCTAGATCTAGCTCTATCGACGGGTCGTTGGTGTTGTTGTTCTCGAAATGCCACAACAACGGGCCTTGGCTAAGGAGAATGGTCATACACGACCGATAATAAGTATAGAGTTCGAAAGAAGGGCGACATACCGATGTTGATCCAAACGCCGCCCGGTGCGAGGATGCGATGAATGACGCGAAGATAATTCACGATGTTCTTGGCCTACGATGAGGGAGGGATGAGGGGACCGTGCGGCTCGGAGGAGCAATTGAGACATACAGTATCAATGAAGAAACAGAGGTAAGCACAGCGTCCCATTGTCCGGCATGAGGCTCGCTGTCGTCCGTATCTTCTGCGCCATATATCTCTTCGAAATCCCCTGGTATGCAGTTTCAGCGAGGTGCATCACGCACGCAGAGATAGCTACCGTACCGGCTACCAAGGAAAAGTCGGATCCGGGTGGTAAATCAGATGGGAGGACGTCTGGAATTTTGACGGCTCGCAACAGAGCGTCCTTATTAGGGATGTTTGAGAATGAGTGTATATGGTGTGTTCCCTGATCATCTCCGTCCTTGAGTATGTGTGAGGTAGCTCAGGCTACGAGAAACTCGAAAGCATACTTGTTCAAATACGAAGCGAGGAGCATGTAATGTGAAAACTCGTTTCCTTGACAAGCAAAGCCTGGTGGACTGGGTCAGTATCGTTCCCCGAGTTGGGATAGCGAACCCGTTCAACCAAGCTTTGCTACGTCATATGCCAGGGACGATGACTCGGATCGTTTTCCTGCAGCGAAAAAGTCAACAACACACTCAATCTCATTCAAATGGTTGATATGACCTACCTCTGCCCTCAAAACACTCCTCGAGGACGTTTCTCAGCTGAAGGCGCATCGATCACGGACCAGGAACGAGCGCTGAAACACGCACGTCTTCGCTCCAATCACGAACGAACTGCTCAAGCGTGCTCCTCAGCTTGTCCATATCAAAGTCCGTGCCACGTCCATGTCCACGCCCGTGCGATTTCCTCGGGTCAGTCGTCTTGACGTGCGCGTGACTGCGTGTTCGACTCCGAGAGCGCCGCGAAAACCCCGTCGTCATGTCCCCGTCCCGACCTCTCCCGCGTGCACGTCATGTCCGAATATCTCTGTCTTTGCGACGATCTTGCGCAGAAAGTCGGCGTTAGCAAGGATGGCTGCGTCGATCGCCTGTAGTTTTCGTCTGTAGCCGATAGTGTCGAGCAAGGCCTTGTCAACTTGCGGAAGCGTGTACAGGTCTTTTCGACATCGATTGTTGGCCGTCAGCTGCGTGCGCGAACCAAGATAGGGCGGGCGCAAAGGCAAGACGAAGACGGACCGGGGGTCAGCGGGGTGCCGCCATTTCGTGTGTAGAGATTACATACCGAGTGCTGAGCGTTCTGCTGAAAGGTGGCGACGAAGTTGGAAAAGTGACTCTGTTCTTCTTCAATGTCTTGCTCGGAGAATTGGGGCGACATGGTGGTGATGAGGTATCATATCATATCTCCTTCGGAAGTCGGCTCTCGAGTTGCCGCGTTCCAATACTCAGGGCGTCAAAGATGTCCGTGTCGTGCGACACCTGTGGTCAGAGGAACTCGAGCCTAGAGCTGAACACGTGCGCAGTTGGGCAAACATGAGACTGGGGCTCTTGAGCGCGTCCATGATCTCGTCGTTGTCCTACAAGAAGGCCGTCGGCGGTGGTGGCTCCGAGGGCGAATTCGGTGCCGCCGCCGAGGACGCGGTGAGACGGACGAGATGACGGCCGACCTGAATCTTTAGCGTTTCCGGGGACTCGCTGTAGAGTTTCCTTCGACAACTGTGGTGGTGGTGGTGGTGGTGGTGATGGTGGTGGTTGTCGTCCTTGTCGTCGGTTTGGACATAAATTATTCTGCATCACAAAAACTGCAAAATTCTGACATTCCCTGACAGCCGGAGGGGGGTTACGATAAGCAAGTATTATGTCAGCCCGAATGATGTCGGGGAATATATTGTCGGTCACCTCAATAATATGAGATTATAGGTGTCAAGAGGAACATGTATATGTCATTATCGTGTAAATATACCTGTAGAACTTCGGTGCGCTTCAGTGTGATGATTGCCTCTCTGTTGCAGCAAGTACTAGCTTATCTCTGATCTTCCTCTGCTTACTAAGAATCACCTCTTCACCCGCAACCACCATCACATCAGGTCGATGTCAACTTGGACAGTTCTCAAAAGTCACCTCGACAAAGATGACATGGGAGGAGGAGCCCTTGAGGAATACATATGTCCACCATCTGTTGGTAGCGCTTACAACCGTGATTTCTGTTTTGCAGTTCACAGAGTCACTGGGGTTTGCCGTTCAAGCA
>JBBPPX010000127.1:0-71137 GCA_038092235.1 Leccinum boreale
GAGTGAGGGGTCAAAGGGTCCTCCTTTCTTCTTCTGGGACATATGTTTGGTGGAAAGCCAGGTGACGGTGTTTCCGACAAGATCGTGGTGTTCAAAGGCCTTTTTAAACTTTTCAAAAAATTCTTCAAAGATGCCCATTGTAATGCCAGTTTTAGTCATAGCATTGACTCGGAAGATTTGGGCCCAAATGGCAGCTGACCCTTTGATCATATAAGAAAGGGCAAAGGCAATCCTTTTTTTGTTGGTGTCGTAAACTAATTTATTTACTTCAAAATAAAACACTGTGGTGGTGAGCCAAGGTATGGCTTTGGCATAAGTGCCATTGAAATGTTCCGGGACAGCAAGACGAAGTTCAGTGGGTTTGGTAGTCATGGTGGGGCCAGTTATTCTGGGAGGGATAGGAGCGAGTGGGGTTACAATTGAGACAGGGGAGGGAAGAGTTCTAGTTCTGGGTAGGTTCAGACCATGATAGAGTTGACTGCTGTGGTCGGTGTCAAGGGCAAGGGTTTTGTCTTGTTCCTGGGTGGAGGAGACGGTGTCGTCGAGATTGAAGTCCTTCCTCACTTTGGGGACGGAGGGCGGAGGGCGGAGGAGGAGTCAGAGGTATCTTCTGGTTCTCTCCAATGTGAAGTCGAGAGGGGATTTCTTTGGGGACGTGGGGCGAAGGGGTTCGGAGGGGGAGTGCTTCCCTCAGGTTGAGCATAGGGGTGTTTCGGAGGAATGGTGGAAAAGGTTCATGGTGATGGTGACCATAGAAGATAAGCTAGATCTTATATATGCTTGGCTCGGGGTAGAGACGAGCGTAGGCCTTGTGGTTGAGGGATGAAGGGTACTAGGTGGTCTCTCACGAGTGGAGAGGGTACAAGGAGTCATTGGTAGATGATGACAAAGGTGCACTCAATCTAAGTGAAGAGTGAGAAGAGTGACTAACGCGAAAATGTGCAAGGGAGCGTTGACTCAGAAGTACGACAAGGACTTATCAAGAGGGATCTCACTGAAGAGAAGGACGAGGAGGCTGGATTGCAAGTAGGTAGTTACAAGGCAGATCTAGCTTAGTGTACAGCCTGTGACAAGGGAGATAGGTTTATATAATACAGGAAAAGGAAAGGCGTAGAAGGTCGTAGAAGGGCAGTTAGTAATCTGCAGTACAAGATGAGTCATATGGAAGCAAGAGGAATCTGATGGAAGGAAATGCTAACGTGGCAAGTGTGATAGGAATGGATGGTGAGTAAGGAGTATGAGGCAGCGTAAGAGAAAAGAAAGTTTGGCGTCGAGAGTCGAACGCAGTGACTGGTAGTCCAAGAGAGAATCGAAGATAAAAAGAGAAAGAACAGAGCAAGTCGTAATACTGTCCAGATCTCAAAGTTGTGTATAGCACCTTCTAAGTAGTGTCTCCATTGCTCAAGTGCTAGAATGATCGCAAGCATTTCCTTATCAGTGATAGGATAGTTACGCTGTTCTGGAGTCATGGAATGTGACATGTAGGCTACTGGGTGCCATTTATCATCTTTCAAGGATAAGAGTACTGCTCCAGTGGCGAAATCTGATGTGTCACATTCAACATGTTAGGGGGTCGTCTCATTGCGATAAGCCAATACCAGTGCAGTAGTGAATCTATTTTTAAGCGTGTCAAATATGTTTTGTTGAGCCTGTTCTCATTTCCATGGTTGATCTTTCTTTGTTCAGTTGTGTAACGGTCTCGCTTCTAGACTATAATTGGTGATGAAGCAGCAATAGAAGTTGGCTAGACCCAAGAACCTTCTTACAGCTTTTACGTTTGTGGGAACCGGCCACTTAGCAATGCCATCAAGTGTTTTGGCATTCATTGAGATTCCATTGCAGGAGATGTCCATGTCTAGCATGTCAACTTTTTGTACTCCAAAGAAACATTTTTCGAGTTTCACAAATAGATCATTCTTTTGAAGTCTTTCTAAGACCTTTTTGACCATTTCCTGATGGTGTTTCATATCTCTATTGGTAAAGATTAAGAGATCGTCAATACAAATGATAATTACGTCCTCTATATCTGCAAAGATGTCATTCATCATGTTCTGGAATGTGGCTGGGGAATCACACATCCCGAAATACATCACAGTTGGTTCATAAGACCCAAGATGGCAAAAGAAGGCTCCTTTTCATTCATCTCCTTCTCTAATACTCATGTTGTTGTAGCCCCAACGGAGATCCATCTTGGTGAAATGCTTGCTTCCTTTTAATTTATTGATGATTAAACCAATGAGGGGGAGAGGGTAGTTGTTCTTGACAGTTCCCTCATTTTATAGTCCATGACCACTTTTTTCCGTTCTTTTTAGGGATAAAGAACACTGGTGAAGTCTGAGGTGACTTCGAAGGTCTAATGTAACCTTTGCTCAATTGGTCTTCCACGAAGGCTTTGACTTCATCCTATTCCATGGGGTTGAGGGAAATTAATCTACCCCTTTTGGGCTTGAAATCCAGTTTTAGATCTAAGGCATGATTCCATGTTTTCTGTTCAGGCATGCATTCACTAGCCTTCTTCAAGAAGACATCCAGGTAATCATGATATGCCTCAAGCACTAGTTTAAAGGCTTCTTCAGGCTCAATCCCATCAGAAGGGTCTTTTCCTATGCCTTGAACTCTGTAGGAGTGGTTGATCTCAGATTCGTCCAAGCGAGATTGATAGACTGCGTTTAAGGCACAACAGGAAGTGGGACATTGATTTAGGTTTACTGTCCCTTTTACCCAATCGATCAACAGATTGTGTTTGTGTAGCCAGGTGTATCCCAGGATCATTTGGTTACGTCCTAGGTTGGTCACATCAGCTGTAATTTTTTCACAATGTCCTTGAAAGTCTATGATCAGATCAGCGGTATAGGCAATGCCTCCAGCTGAGTTCATGGTGCCATCTTCATTGTGAACTGGTACAATGAGTTCAAAAGGTTTCAGGGGTATTCTTTGGGCTTTGGCCTATTCTGTATCTATTAAGATGCCATTTGGTCCACTGTCTAGGAGCACAGCGACTCGGATGTTTTTGGTTTTTGTAACTATATCTATTTTTAGAATTAATTCCCTAAGTGGTCGCATGATGCGGACTTTTCGCTCAGTCGGGATCTGAGGAGGGGAACTATTTTTATTTTCTTTGTAAGCCAAATTAAGCCTCCCTTTCCGGGGAGCATGCTCTTTCAAGATTGTGGCTTCGGTTGTGTCATCTGGTAGGATACTACTTTGAGATGGTGAAGAATCTAGAGAGACGTCACTATCTAATACATTGAAACAATTAAAAGAAGAAATAGAAGGAGAGCGAGATCGAGATCGAGAAACAGAATTTGTACTTGTACTATCTAGGCGTCGAGTACAGTAGTCTGAAAGTAAACTATTTTTTTGTTTTATAGGAGGGGGAGGTGTCGTACCCAATACATCCTCCCTTACTCTTTTTCCTGAGTTACATCGAGATCTCGGAAGTAGGCTTGTGCAGCCTCTAAGTCCATGCCTTGTATCGCTTTAATCCAGTTAGGCGATTGTGGGGTTTGTTGGTTTGTTGAAGCAATTCCTTCTGTGGCCCGCATGTTCTTGGACTTGTATTTTGGACATTCCTTTCTATATCCACCACGAGAGAATCCACAATCTTTACAACAAGTGGAAGGCTTCTTGCATTCCTTTGCACAATGTCCATCGCCTCCACAATGTCCATCGCCTCTACAATTATAACATCCCGGAGATGTCTTTCAAGCATCAGTAGTAGTTACAGCTGTGTCGATATCCATGGTGTTGGGATCGTGACGTTGGAAGGAGGAAAATGAACAAGTTTCAAAGGCTTCTATGGCATTGGCGTACTTTTGCATTGTCGCAATGAAGTCATGTATTTTAGTAGGATGTTCTCTTTGTAGGACCATGTGTCAAATAATGTCCTGTCGACTGTTCCTTTCTAGAAGTGCAATTCCCATCATTGGATCACATTTGGCCTGATCGTAAAGAGCTATCCAGGTTGTCAAGAAGACCTGGGTTCTTTCTTTTGATCCTTGCTTTTTGTCCATGAGTTTTCAAAGGGCAATGTCCCTTTTGTTGCTAATTCCAAAGTGTCCATCAAGAATGGTTTCCAATTCCTCTGGACTTGGCCAAAGTCTTTCCACTAGACCTTGTTGCTTTTTAAGTTCGTTTCTGGCACAAGCGCCAGCACCATTTTTATCCTTTTCTCCTAGCATCACCAATTCGAGAAAGCGCTGCTAGACATCCTTGTTTATTGTTGGTGAACGTTTCAGCATTGACTTCTATCCAGGCCATCATCTTAGTCCATCATTTGTCATAGCAGCTATAGGTTCTGTCGAGGAGGACCTTGGTGAAGGTCAAGAGACTGCAGTGGTGATGGCAGTGAGGGTTTCGGGGGATAAGGTCAAGGTCTGGGGAGGGAGTTCTTCACTTTCTTGGTTGAGGCGATCGTGGGCCTACTGGGTGTCATCCTGTGTTTGTCTGAGTTTCTCCTGCAATTCTTCGATCATTGTGTATAGCAAGTCGAGTCGAACATTGAGGTTCAATCCGCTCATTGAAGATTGGAGCAGTGGGTCTTCTCTGCTCAATCTGGAGCCCCTCGAGTTCATTGGGTTGAATCCTTGGCTCATTGAGTAACCCTCTGTTCCCATTGTTGATTTAGATCTGGAATTCTACGTGACTTGCATATAAGTAGTAGGGGTCATAGGTTTCTGCAATGAATTTGCTGTCAAGTGATCTCAAGAACTGATTTTTGAGTTCAAAGAGCCAATCTCCGACTATGTCAAGTTCAAAGCTTCCTAAGTAGTCGTCATCATTGGGGTCTTCTTCTTGTATGGGTAATCTAGGGACAGGGAAGACTTCTCACACAGCAAGAGATCCATTTTTGAAGGTAATGAATGGTGGGCAATGTGTTTTTAGTAGACGTATGTACTATGTTGGTCAATTAATGATTGTTTACTCCTGTAAGTAGTCTACGAAGTTTTAGTTGTGTGCTTCATGTAGTGCTGCAAGTTCTTTGGGATTAGGAAGCTGGATTGCTTCTGGAGCAGTTTCATATTCTGTTTCCCATTCTCACGGTGAAGTGTGTCCTCTCAAATTAGGTTGTAGCCTTCGCAAAGCGAACGAGATCATGGGTCGTATAAATCCTTCAATACAATTTAGGCTGGAGTTTGTAATCTCCTGAGGGTAGTCTGCTCAAGGGTTCTCATTTATACTCTAATTAGAATGGTCTCCCTATAGTCTAGGATCCGACGATGACGAAGCAGTTTTAGAGAGAAGTTTTTGTCACATGTACCAGTGATGGGTGAGGTGGGATAGTAAAGTAGTCTTGTTCTTATGAAGGCAACCTCTATCCAATAAGGACTATGGCACCTCAACAAGGGGATAGAGACTGGGGAGGGAATGAGTATTTATACTACTGACAGGTGTGCACAGATCAGCTTAGGGTTGGTTGGGATAAGCTATGCTAACTAATTGGGTAAGTGTTCAACGAGTGGTATGAGAATAAAGGTAGGGATCATGTGATGCTGACTAAGGAGGTCATGTGACTTTGGAAAGTCAAATATGAAAGATAAAAATAAAGCTGATGTAATTGGGCATGTGATGCTGACTAAGTAGGTCACGTGATCTTGAGAAGTGGAAAATGAAGAGGTTTGTAACAGTTTCCAGGTACCATGCTCCTTTTCTTAGAGATTTGTTGATTCACTGGCAAGGTTATGAGGTCATGCACCTCAATCATTTCCCTCACAATCCTATGGAATGCCAGGACTCCTTTGGCGTGCTATGTTGCATCTTAATTTTACGATGCCCTATAATGGCATTGACTGGACAGGTAAAAAGGTTCCTACCATATAGAAATGGAACAAGGACTTTGATTGGTGGATGCAGATGAGGTATTATCATGAGAATCCCCTTTTCTCAGTGCAAAAAGCACTTGTTTCTAATCCAGCCACTTGTGACTGGATGCTCGATAGCTTATGACACATTTCTAGAAGAATTGGCTTCACACCTTACAAACTAGCAGATTCATTCAATTCTAATGTCTGCTTCTTCGACAGATCAGGACTGGCTGCGACGTCAGGAAAGTTTGACACCAACCGAAAAGCAGTGGCTAGATGCTTTTACTTGACAAACATCGACAACACCGTGCTCTCACCAACTTGGCCCTTAGAGCCAATGGCAGGCCTTTATATCTTCAAAAGAGGGCAAAGGCTAGAGCAGCACCGCTATAGTTATCCTGATTTCTGGTATATGATCACTTCTTTGTTACACTTGTACCTTGGACTTAAAATTCCTCCTTACTATTCTTGTGGTACCTGGTATTATGCTGCACCTAGATTCACAGATGGTACTAGAGACAGTTCATTTCCTCGTTTTAAAAAATCCCCATTATATGCCTATTCTTGATTAAAATAGTTTCCTGGAACTTTATGTTCCAGAGTCCAATACATCTCATTATTGATATGTTATATACCCTCCAACTATAGATCTATAGGAGATCAAAAACGAGAGAGCAGAATATTGGGAGTTACAAAAAGAGGAACATAGATGTTACCGCGCTCATAGACGAGCACAATGTTTTACTTTTGGTGACAGTAGCTCATTGTTGGTCGCTCAATATCATTCTTGTTTACACACAGTGGACTCCAGTGTGACCTACAAGTCCCTTTTAGTGGTTATCCCACCCCCACAAGCTTTCTGCGCTTATCAGGTTATGAGCCCTGAGCTCTAAGTCCTTATCGCTCAAGATCACCTCACATTGATGCTCTATCACCATCACCATTCAATTCCTCGTCCTCATAAACCCCCCACCTACCAATTTTCAGGCTGATCCGACATGCAGATCAGTTGTAGTTGTCCAAGGAAAGCTTTTGGGATCATAGTGCGCTCATTGCGCGTTCATACCACTATACCATTGGGCCTGACTTAATTACCCACAAGTTCGACCCTCATTGCTCCACTTTTGTCCATCATACCCCCCTCCTATCTAAAAGTGTCGCTTTCGTGCATCATCGTCTCTACATCCTATACATCGACCCCTCTCTGTGCCACACCCCTCCTACCTCCAAAAGTCGACCGCTTTGTGCGCTGCATAGCTTTTATCTCCCAAAATCGACCCCTTCTTGCGCCACATCGCCCCTACCTCCTAAAATTGATGATTCTTTGGTCCCACCATCCATCTTGTCACTATGGCCTCTGAACACCACCATTCCCACCGCATTTCGCCTCTCATTGGCACCAACTACACCACCTGGAGCGAAGAGATGAAGGCTCTTCTTCGTTCCAAAGGCCTGTGGAGGCTTGTGGATGGCAAAGACACTCGCCCTACTGCCCCTAGTGCAGATCAAGACGCTTGGGACATCAAACAGGACAAGGCTGCAGCGGAGATCATGCTCAACATCGCGCCTGATCAGAGGATTCACATCAGAGAGCATCAGGACAACCCCAACACCGCTTGGGACGCTCTGAAGGCGCTCTATGTGCAGCAGAAGGCTGGGACGAGATTTGTGGCCTATGATGAGGAAGCGTCCTGATGAGTCGCTCACAGCCCTGATTTCTCGAGTCGAGCAGGGGATGGCCAGGATTCAGGAGCTTCGACCACCTACCTTCAACATCAAGACTCTCGATGCAGAGCTGGCTTGTATGTCGTTGATTCGAGCCCTTGGACCGGACTACTCCCACTTCACATCTTCCCTTGCACTTCTCACTGATCTGGACAAGGACAAAGTCAAGGCTGCCTTTCAGACTGAGGACATCAATTGTCGCCCTCGTCCTGACGCTGCTTCAGGCGACTCTGTGCTCTTCGCTACACCTAGATCTTGCTCTTGTAACTCGACCTTGCCATGCACCTTCTGTGAGAAGACTGGTCACTGTCAGTGCAAGTGTTTCGCTTTGCAGCGCGCCAGGGATGCCTATAAGACCACCAAGCACAAGGGGAAGAAGGCCAACACTGCTCAGAATGCCTCGACTCCCACTTCCTCGACATCTTCTTCCTCGACATCAGTCACACCTGCACCTGCTGTTGCCAACTCGGTCCAAGCCTCTCAGGACATCGTGGAACTCGCTGGAAATGCAAGTGCTCGTTCTATTGCCCCATCTCACCCCTCCTCGTCGTCTTCGATCAATTCTGATGATGATTGGAATGCAGACTCAGGTGCCACTGCTCATATGACCCCTCATCGACACTGGTTGTGCAATTATACCCCAAAACGCGTGCCAATCAAGTTGGCTGACAATACCCTCGTCTACTCGGCTGGTGTTGGGTCTGTGGTATTCCATCTTGTCATCGAGGGGAAGAGGGCTAGAGCTGTCAAGTTCACTCGTGTCTTGCATGTCCCTGAGCTTCGCCACAACCTCCTATCCGTCCTATACCTTACAAAACATGCCGGCTTTGTTGTCAATATAGATTCGGTGCATATGGCCTTCTCTTGACCACCTGGTCCTCCGCTTTTCATCACCACTATCAGAGACAACAACGCCGCTTTCTTGGATGGCTCCACTGTCGGCGAGGCTGCATGCCCTGCGACATCATTACCGCTCAATCTGTCCCTTTGGCATTGCAGGTTGGCGCATCATCATATTCCTGGGGTAAAGGAACTGTATCAGCGCCAGTTGGTCACTGGCTTGCAGTTAGATGTCAAATCTGCCCCTGATCCTGTCTGTGAACCATGTTTGGCAGGCAAGATGCACGCAAATCCATTCCCTCCTTCGCAGACTCTGTTGTCAATATAGATTCGGTGCATATGGCCTTCTCTCGACCACCTGGTGCTCCGCTTTTCGTCGCCACTATCAGAGACAACAACGCCGCTTTCTTGGATGGCTCCACTGTCGGCAAGGCTGCATCCCCTGCGACATCATGGTTCATGAACGACTCCTTCCACGATATGTGTTACTTTTGGTTATTTCACACTCTTTTCAATGAATCCTTTTTAATTAATTATAGACTTTGTAGCGCTCTGCGCTACTTCTAACCATTACCATTAGATTCCCCATGGTCGATAACCTTATCAAACTTTTCTCCTCGAGGTTCTAGACCCTTGTGGTCGTCCTACACATCTCTATCTTCTTTTCTTCGAGTTGTGATTACTTTTCCCACAGTTGTGGCTGATTGTGGCTGCCAGTTGTTTGCCAGTATTTACAGCCACTAGACAAAACCTCGGAGTCCTCTGTTCTGTTTCCCTTGGTTACTCACAGTGGACTCCAGTGTGACCTACAAGTCCCTTTTAGTGGTTATCCCATCCCCACAAGCTTTCTGCGCTTATCACAATATTACTCTTGGCCAGGAGCTAAGAAGGACATACAGGAATATTGTAAAGTGTGTGAGCGCTGTGCGCGTATGAAGCCCACAAACCTTCTGCCAGCCAGAAAGCTACATCCTTTAGAAGTCCCAGAAGAACCCTGGAAGAACGTGTCAGCCGACTTCATTACCAGCTTTCCAGCATCACATGGTTTTGACAGTGTGTTAGTAGTGGTAGATCGATTCTCTAAAGAAGTGGCCTTTGTGCCCACCACGAAAACAATCATGTCTAAAGGGACAGCAGAGCTGTATAGAGATTATGTATGGAAGCATCATGGACTTCCCAATTCACTCGTTTCTGATTGTGGACCTCAATTTGCTAATCAAATGATGGTAGATCTGCTAAAATTGCTGAAAATAGAAAAGAAGATGTCTACAGCGTACCACCCCCAAACTGATGGACAAACAGAACATGTTAACTGCAAACTTAATCAATATCTCTGTCTCTTCACAGCAGAAAAACAGGATAAATGGGTCGAATGGCTTGCCATCACTCAGTTCAATTTCAATAACACTCGCTCGTCCGCAACTGGCTTCACACCCTTCCAGTTGACCAAAACATTCGCCCCTCATCTCGGTAAGTTCAAACCAACATCTGTAAAAGCTCCGGCCATCAAGGAGTTCGCAGATAACATAAAAGCCAATCTTGAAAAGGCTAAAGACGCCCTACAGCAAACACGCGAACGAATGAAACTGCAGGCAGATAAACATTGGTCAGCTGCGCCAGAATACAAAATCAGAGATCTCTTTTGGCTTAGCACTGAACACCTCACTCTTGACAAGCATCCATCGTGTAAATTAACAGAATGCTAGATTGGTCCTTACCAAATCATTGAAGTTCATATCAATAGCATGGGATTACTCTTCCCAAAATCCGTGAAAGCTTGACACATCGTCAATGTCTCTTGAGTCAAACCCTACATTGAACCATTGCCCGGACAACCAGTCATTTGTCCTGGACCAGTGTTTGTCAATGACGAGGGCATTGAAGAATTTGAAGTCAAGTACATTGTCGATTCTCACCCCATTGGTCGTGGATTCCAGTACCTAGTGCATTGGAAAGGATATGATGAAAGCGACAGAACTTGGAAGCCAGCCTCCAGATTAAAGAAAGCCCAGTCAGCTATAAATGACTTCCACCACCATAAACCTTCGGCTCCTAGACGCTTGAAAATGAATTGTGCTCTATGTGATAGTCTTTTTTCCACTCCTATCATTAATTTCACCTCGGGTTCTACCTCCGCTCAATCTGGTATCTCAAGCCTAGTAGGGGAGTAATGTTACATTTCTTTATTTTCTTAATACACATGTACACTAAATTCAGTCACGTGACCTGCTTAGTCAGCCATCATGTGACCTCTTTCGACCTTACAACTTTCTCTTCACTTTCAACATCACATGATCTGCTTAGTCAGCATCATGTGACCCGTACCTTTATCTTCGTAGCACTCATTGACACACTATCACATTAGTTAGCATAGCTTATTCAGACCTGCCCTAAGCTGGTCTGTGCACACCTGTCAGTAGTATACTGATTTAGGTTGCCTTCACCATAGAGGTCCTCTTAACAACTGCATGTATCTGATCTGATGGAAAGAATATACGGCCGAAAAAGACATCTGGATTCCAGAATGAGAATTGCCAAAACAATCCTCCTTGCTTATAAAAAGCTTCACCCTACCACTTTCCCCTCTAGAACCCCTTCATCCTAACCCCCATCTTCTCACCTCCACACCAATGTCTAGCTATGTCCCTTCTGACTCAATTTCTTCTGTATCTACCATTTCTCTTTCACCACCCCCTTCATTGCGTAGTTCTTCTTCTCCTACCAGTCCTTTGGCTCGAGGTCGTCTCCCTAGTCCTCTTAGTGGAAAACCTCTGGGCCCAGGTGATCTTGAATCCCCTCCTTCCCCCCCCCCATCACCTAGAATCTAGAATGCCCCAATGAAGGTCCTGCACTCTGCTGGTGTCTTGACTCCTCTTCCTGCTCACTCTAATGTCTATCACATCTCTGCAGTGGATGTCCCCATCTATGCCAGTAAGCTGAGGACAGATGACCCTTCCTCTGAAGACCTTCGAAAGATTCAAACCTACTTGCAGGATGTCTGCTATACCAGGAATATCTATGCCCACACAGATGTTGACTCTCCTCTCCATTCCTTATACAACATGTTCATCTATTCCTCTCATCTAGGACCTATTGCATCTGAATTACTCAATTCCCCAGATAGTCACACTGTATGTCTTTCCTCCCAAATCATTGCAGCTCACAGGGAAATCGACAAGCACCTCCTCTCTGCCATGCATCAGTTAGGGATGACTGAATTTGTCACTGACCTCGATTGCTTTCTGGCTGAGATGACCATTTATTCACCCCCTCTTACCATTCCCTCAATCTCTTCCCCTCCTGGCCTTCCTCGCCCACCCCTTCATGTGTGCATTCCCACAGATATCAAAGCAGTTAGCCCTCGGGTAATTCTTCCTTTCCCCAACAAGGTTCTTCCTTCCCTTGTTCCTCCTCCCTCCCCATTGCCCCCTCTAGAAGCTGTTGAGATCAAGGCAGCGGTAGATGCCATCAAGGCAGTCCATAACTTGGTCTCTGACCAGTGAGGATGAAGAACACCTAGAGCACGTTGATCCCACCTATCAGTCTCCCCCTCCTTCTCCCTCCATTGTGTCGACCCCCTTCTGCATCCTCCCTTTACCTGACAGCTCATGAGGATGCAGCCATGAACTCGGCTGAAGCCAGGCTCGCTAAAGAACTCAACCTTCCTGTAGATCATATTGATAGGCTATCCCAGAAGGTGTGCTTCACCTGCAAACGACTCAGTCACATTCAAGTCAATTGTCCTCATTATGAATGCCCTCTCTGCTTCAAAAGGGCACCAGGACATCCTCAAGGAAATTGCTCTCTTCGATGACGAGCCCCACAACCATCTCCCTCCTCTTCTTCATTGTTCTCCTCTTGCGCTTCCTACCAATCTGCTCGCTCTGGCCAAGGTCACTCCAGACCTTTTTGTCCCCTTCAAGGATTGAATGTCTCTCATCGTGCTCACCCTCACCCTCACCCTCCTCTCATTACCCACAATGATTGTCCTCCATCTCCAGGATATGATTACGATCAAGAGGATACCTGGAATGGTGCCACTGACACCAACACTTCTGGAGAACACACTTGGATGGGACAGGAGTATTAGAACTTGAGTCAGTGACTCCAAGTCTACAATGGAGGTAATGTTACAATCAACCCCTCTTTCTCCTTTCGCCTCATTTCCCTCTCATTCTTTCATGCCTTTTGCTTCGCTTTAGTATACTCCTTGAACCATAGATCTCAGGTGGTTTCACATTCCATTCCACACCACTGATGATCTGCTTTTCTCCTATCTCACTATCTTTAATCCTATCTCTTCCTATCTTGTATCTCCCATCACTTTGTCATTGCTTTGTCATTGCTTACTGTACATATAGCCATCTGCAGCTTCTGACTCACTCTCTACTGTGGCTGACACATCCCCTTTCTTGCGATTCCATTGCCTTCCATCCTCGTAGTACTTAAAAACCATCTCCTCGTTTTGTATCACCTTAAGCTAGAGCTACTTGGAATACACCCTGAGTTCTCTGCCATCCCTCGAGTCCTTTGACCCTTTGACCCTCAACGTCTCTGCCCTCTAGGATGTGACCCTTTCTCAGTACCCTCGTCTTTGAGTCTCACCAAGTGTTACGCTTGCTCAACTACTCCCCTGTTCTAGCCTTCGCCCCACCTCCAAGTCTACATCTGACCCTACCAGGGCCAGCTGTAACACTGTCAGACAGAGACAGAGACAGAGACAGACAGACAGAGACAAACAGAGACTTAGAGGAACAGAGAAGAACAGAGAGAGTTTGAAGAGAGATGGAGATGATCTGGGAGTGTTATGCTTGGTTCAGGTAGAGACGAGCATAGGCCTTGTGATCGAGGGACGAAGGGCACAAGGTGGGTTCTCACAAATGGAGAGGGTGCAAAGAGTCATTTGGTAAACGACGACGAAGGTGCACTCAATCTAATCAAGAGTAACTAACTCAAAGGTGTACAAGGGAGCATCGACTCAGAAGTACGACAAAGACTTATCGAGAGGGGGTCTCACTGAAGAGAAGGACGAGGAGGCTGGATTGCAAGTAGGTAGTTACAAGGCAGATCTAGCTTAGTGTACAACAACGAGGGAGACAGGTTTATATAGTACAAGAAAAGGAAGGTCATAGAAAGTCATGGAAGGGCGGTTGGTAATCCACAGTACAAGATGAGTCATATAGAAGTAAGAGGAATCTGATGGAAGGAAACACTGATGTGACAAGTGCAATAGGAATGGATGGTGGGTAAAAGGGTATGAGTCAGCATAAGAGAAAAGAAAGATCGGCATTGAGAACTGAATGCAGCAACTGGTAGTCCAAGAGAGAGTCAAAGATAAGAAGAGAAAGAAAAGAGCAAGCCGTAACAGGGAGTGATAGTTAGGAATGAAGAGTCAGAGAATTGGGGAGACTTTGAAAAACTAGGAGAGGTTAGAAAGAGATTGCCAAGATTGGAAGAGATTGGGGAGATACAGAAAGACTCAAAGAAGACTCAAAGAAAGGAAAAGATAGGAGGTGAGGGACATATTGATGTGTTAACATAGAATAATCTCCTTAGGACTACCAATCCTGACTACATGACCATCTCTCTGTTTATATCTTATTGATTAAGCGGTCAACAAAACACTACAAAGGGACTGCCAAGTGGTGCATGAAGTGATGTAGCACTGCAGAATAAGTCTATGCCCTCTAATTAGAGACAAGTAATTACACAACCTTAATACTAATTAGTGATGTCAATGGTGACAGCTGGGTGATGCTCCATGAAACCTCAAACCCTTGAACCTATGTATGTATAGCAGCTACCTTGCTGGTGCACTCATCATCCCAGTGTGCCATCTGTCAATAGCACAGGTCAAATATCAGACTTGACTCATAAGTTCTCATCTGACCTTATCAGCCAGGCATAGCACTCACTGCTGTGTTACCCTGTGTAACTTGACAGAAAGGCTTGATGAGGAAGGAAATGGACAACATGCAAATGGTGAGCAATGACGTATCAAAACAACAGATTCAAAACTAGATATTGAATTCAAAGAGAATCAAAGCAATCAAATTCTGTTGATGTAAGTTACTAAGCTGAGTGGCTCAAAGTTGAGAGGGTATGACAGTATCCAAAGAAATGATATAAATGGTGATTTCTATGTGAACAGGTAAAAGGTCAGTGATCAAGCCTAGCCTGCCTAGGTCTATACATGTCTTATGGTACATTATTAAACTGATTAGCACATAATTAGCACATAAATGGAGTAGGATCCTTAGAGCTAGTCCCTGTATGTGGTATTCTTGTGAAATGTTGTTCTAGTATCATTGACTTGTATCTCAATAGATAGCATTGATAGTTTACACAAGACAGGACAATGAAAGTGACCAAGTGAGACAACTACCTTTTGAAGAAGGTAGTTATGAATGCACATGATGCACATCCAGATCTGGGCCATTTCAACTACTTTGACAAGCATCCTGCAATATTAACAAGTTCAAGTCATACACAAGCATACTTGTATTCACTAAAGCACATTCAACTACACCAACTCTTTTGAATTGATCTATAATAGAGCAATTCAGAATTGCTAATACTTGGAACCAACTCTTTCAAAGCAAGAACAAAATCCTCTTCCTTAACCATCAGCTGCAATTCTGCATCTGATTTCATTTCAGAAATAAAGAATTGTGGAGAGATAGGATATTGTTGATCCTTGGAGAGAGTATTTAACTCAGCTGCAAAAAATCAATTCACCACTCAAATAGCTGTATAAACCAATTACCTCTTTCCTTCTCAAGCTCAGCAACTTTGAATGAGAGGGCATGAAGCAATGCATCTGCACACAGAGCATAGAAGTCTGCTCCAGTATAGTTCAAAGGGCAGTGTGTAGCAATTGAGGAAAGACTGAGACTGGGATGCAGATTGAACTTTCGTGTCAGAGCCTTCAGAATATCAAGTTGAGCTTCATGAGTTTCACAGATACCCAGATAAAGCATTCTGTCAAATCTATGCAAGTAAAATCAAACAGCTTCTTAGATAACACAATATAAATATAAATCATACCTTCCAGGGCGCAATAAGGCAGGATCCAACAAGTCTGGACGATTGGTAGCTCCCATCACAAATATATCCATACCTCCTGTGCTCATTCCATCAAGCTCAGCTAAAAGCTGGCTTACAATGCGATCCATAACTCCACCAGAGTCTCCTTGATTTCCTCTTTTAGGAGCTATGGAATCAAGCTCATCAAAGAAGATAACACATGGTTTAGCATCTCTTGCACTTTGAAAAACCTGGCGAACATTGGCCTCAGATTCACCAATGTACATGTTCAGCAGCTCAGGCCCTTTGACTGAGAAAAAGTTCAGGGAGCAAGAAGTTGCCACTGCTTTAGCAAGTAAAGTCTTTCCAGTTCCTGGAGGTCCATATAGTAAAACACCTGCAATTGATCATAATTAGTTGACATCCAAAAGTCAAGAAGTTGAATTCAACCTGATCTCTTTTTCAATCCATCCTGGAACAACTCAGGATGATCCAATGGCAACTGCACTGTGTCCAGAATCTCATTCTTCACAGAACCCAATCCCCCAATGTCTTCCCAAAGCACTGTTGGAATGCTTGGGGCACCTATATTGTGAGAAAAAGATGATCTTGCTTTGAGTAAAGCAGTGTGAAAGTGCCTGGCAGAAATAACTGGAGGTGCTAAAAGCTGCTGTATATTGGTGCTATTTCTAATCAATCAGGACCACCATAACATTGATTGAAATATTCAGCTCACTTCATTATAGCCCAGAGATTTGTTTTCTTGATCAGATTGGCCAGAGCTGAGGCAGACAATGCTGCAGTTTGCTTTGCCAAGGTAGCAATAGAAACATCTTGGGCAAGGGATACATCTTGATTATTCATCTGCTCTGACAGCAGGTAAAAACGCTCCTCCTCACTTAATGCCTGAAATCCAGATATGAGAACACAAAGATTGGTCTTATTAATCACTACCTTGATCTCCATCTGATTACTGAATGAAATGCTTTCAGGCATTTTTCCCTGCTCCACTATTGCAAGAAGAATAGACTGCTGGCTCTGAGATGTATTTGCATCATCAACACACTGCTGTAATGTCTGAAATATGAGTGGCACTGAAATGTAAGCAGTCAGCTCACAGTAGTATGATAAATGAGAATGAACATGAACCTTCTCTGCCATCTACAGTGTTTGCCATGTGACTCAATGCTTCAGCATGGCGGAGTACAATCAAGCATGGTGAGCAAGATATGGCATGTGCCACTTGCTCTTGTAGAGAAACCTGGGTTTTAGCAGCTGAATCCAACAAGACATCATAACAGTTGATCTACCAGACTTTAAATGTAAAAAGATCTTAGAGGAGGAAACTGACCACTTACCTCTACAAGATGCATCTGGAGATGATGGGCAATATGCACTGCCACTGAAAATTTACCTGATCCCCTTGGACCTGTTAGAGAAACCATAGTCTGCACACCCAGATTTCTTGCATCAAGTAACATAGCATTTGATAACCGAGAGATCTGGTGAGATATTCCAGAAGTTGGCAGTAATGTCAGCCATGCATGACCTGAAGGGCCGGAGGTTAAGAAGGAAACTGTATGAATAAAATGACACCCACGGAGTTGACAATAGTCATAGGTATCTGGAACTCTGATATTCTCTACCCCGACTTGAGTGATCTTTGTTATACTTGCATCAACAAAGCAACCAACATCAGATTGGCCTTGCATCTGGACATCGAGCACTTCACAGTCCAGATCACGAACAATGAAATAGACCAGAGCAGATGAGCTGTTGTGCATAGCAGGTCCCATAAAGTCGCCTGGGTGCAAGGTGTGATGAGAATCCAGCAAATGGTCGATGTTGATTGGCAATGGGATAATATCCCCGTCTTTCACCAGACGCTTGGACGATCCAAAGTATTGCTGTAATGCATCAAGAAATAGTGGTTCATATCGGCGATGGATTGAGAAAGGGGAAGCCACCCTCGCCAATGTAACACACTTCGCTGTTGGGATGCCAGGGTCACGTGGCGACACGCGGACCACAATTTCCCGACGACCGCGTGGGCACAAGTTATAGAAAAGGGCAGGCGATAACATAGCAGACCGTCTGTGCGAATTCCTGAAGGCTCCGTCGAAGGCACCAATACGTAACAGACGATAGGTCGCCGGAGTATCGATTGGCGAAACTAGAACCTGATTTTCAGGTAAGATTATAGACGCGGAAACACAAGCAAATCAAAAGGGCGTACCCAGTCACCATTCAATACTCCCAGGGGACGCAAATCCCTTGTGCTAAGGTAGACGGTAAATTGATCCATATTAGCATCAATGGGTGATTGCAATGGCTGAGGAAAAAACACAGCGTCTGAGTGCTCAGCTGTTTCAATGTCAGCTAGATACACATCTAGTCTCATTATTTACTCACAGTTTTCGACCTCCCGGGACAAGAGTGCAGGGGAGGATAATACGGAAGAGATAAGAAATGACTCGTTGATCTCTAGATTTTCGTGACCGACTCTGTTATCCGCTTCGTCCGATACCTCGCTTGGTTGATCCAATAATGTCACCACGAGGTGTGTTGATTCCCGCTTCGCGATACCTTGCCTGTAAGGCAACGCAAGGCTCACGCTGTATCCGAAGACCGAAGAAAGAGGTCGAGACGATGGCTCGCATGTAGAGAAAGTACTCGTAGGGATAAGGATGTCCTCTCCATCACGGATGATGAGGCGGGATTCGAAGATCCAGTTTTCGAACACAGTTCCATGAGCGGTGGCTGCTAGGTAGGCCTCCTGGTGTTTTGCGGTTAAAACGACCTCCGACAGGACAATGTCGTCCGTAGCAGACAAAGTGACAGATTTAGAGAATCCGTCTAAGCTTATCTGGGAAGGGGAGAAAATGGTCGGATAAACGACCAACCAAGCCGGGGGTATGGCAATCTCGGACACCTGTACCACGATGAATGGCAAGAGTGGACTCATAAGACAATACGCACAGTTGGATCATAGATAGCCCAACAAGTCAGAGCCGTCATACAATCGGAAAGTGACCCGGTTGGATACTGACGCTTCGGTTTTATGGTTACGATTTTGCATGTTTCACCAGAGAAACAAAGAGCATCCCAAATATCCTGAGAGACGAGCACCGTATCATCGATGGCGGCCTCCACAGTACTTTTTACAGAAAATCTGGCCTCAGCAGTCGGATCATGACGGAAGAATAAGCTCATGCTGAAGTGGATGTGGGAGTGGCGATGGGAGATATGATTGATGTTGGCTTTGGAGCAAAGATTATATAATCAACTTTGCGCAGTGCAACCATGAATCGAGGAGGCACGAGAGGATTTGGCCGAGGCGGAGGCGGAGGCAAGTTTGAACGTTACCTGGGCCAGTCGCTGGGCCAGATTTTCTAGATTACTTACTTCAAATGCAGCTCGTGGGCGTGGCTGGGGTGGCCGGGGTGGCTTCCAGCAGCGTGATTACGGACCGCCGGACAGTGTGCTAGGTACTCCTCAGCATCTGTCAGATTCTCCCGCTCATCTAGATTGACAGAGATAGGCTCATTCATGCATGCTGTCGAGGATGAGATGCTCTGTACCTCCTTGGTTCCGGACAAAGTGCCTTATTTCAACGCTCCCATCTACCTCCAAAACAAATCAGTCATAGGAAAAGTCGATGAGATACTCGGTCCCATAAACGAAGTGTATTTCTCAGTAAAAATGGGCGAAGGTATGGTAGCGACCAGTTTCAAAAAAGGGGATAAAGTCTACATCGGAAGCGACAAACTCCTACCCATCGAGCGTTTCCTTCCGAAACCAAAGATGACAGGTAGGCGTCCGTCTCAAAAGGTAAAGAAGACTAATAGCTGATATGGTTGTTCGCTATCCAGGAGTCTCCAGTAAGTCACAGTGACTTAATCGTTGCCTCCTTCGGCTGAATTATTCCAGAACGTGGCCGGGGCGCCGCGCGTGGTACACCTCGCGGTCGAGGGAGTTCAGGAAGCCGTGGGATTCGCCGAGGTGGTGGTGGTAGAGGTGATCGTGGTGGTCGTGGCGGCTTCAGGGGTGGTTATGGATTCCGTGGTGCGAGAGGTAGCCGTGGTTCATAAACTTCCATGACTTTAGAGAGAAAATCGTTGGAATCGACGGAACGTGTACCTAGCAGTTCGTTGTCCATCTCACCAGCATATTCAAGGTCTTGGTGCCTTAACTTCAGTAGATACGTATGTAACACTGTCTGCTCGACTGCGCTGCAACTTGACAGTCTAGAATGTTATTGAGATCCTCATTGAAACACTGCTCTAATGATGTCAAAACGTACCTGTAAGAGATAGGGCACCACAGAAGCAACGTTCGACAGAGTTTGCTGAGATTCACAGTCGACCTGCTTGACTACGGCACATGTTAATACCCATGGACAATAAAGCACTAGGAACCTACGTTCAACGTCGGAATAAGCATCTGATCCGTCTGATGCTTCCAAGTTGCCGAGATGGTGTCGTCCCAAGCTTTCCATCACCAACTTTTCGATCTCTTGCGGCCTCGAGCGCCGGCGGTCCGCTATTTCTTTGTCCCACTTTAACCTCTGGTCTGACAACGACCAAATGTGCCGGTCTAATGCTTCATCGAATGGCTCCACATCTGCACTTGTGAGCAAAGAACATGAACTTACACGAATAGTAGTCGACTCACCATCCTCATCACTACATGGACCCTCTGTAGTACGTCCATTTACACGTAAATTAGGACGGGCAATGTCGAACAGGTCCTCGAGGAACTACAAGTTGTGCTATGATCAGCATGTGCACGTAAAAGCTACTGCGAGTTCACCTGATGAACATACGGCAATAGTGCATCCTTATCCTTATCCTTATCCCCGGTTTGCCCACGGGATTCAAGTTGGGCCTCCAAACGAGCCAAGAGGGCATCAGACAAGTTATGCTGAATCCGTCTCCAATCCTGCTCTGTTTCAATGGAGACTTTTGGAAGATCTTCGCGTGTGTCCATGACTCAGTGATGTGGCACCAACTTACAAACACCAAACACGATTGTCAATGGTTGTTTGGAGATATTGGTCACGCGTCATACGTGGTCAGACTTGGCACTGATTTCAGCCAAACGCAACAAATTCAATGTCTTCGCTGTTGTTTTGGAAACCCGGGACGGCAGCACCTGGGAGTAGCCTGGACAGGTTATCTCAGGAACAAGAAAATGTGATTCCATCCGCACCTTCAGACAACTCCCTTTCACTTCAAGTCCAACGCGAACGTCTTCCCATTGCAAAATATCGTAGGTGTTTCACCTCCTGCTCATTTCTCAGAGACTCAGTTTAACCCTCTCAAGATCATAAGCTCTTATATTGCATAGAACAATATCCAGTCACCATTTTAGTCGGGCACACTGGCTCCGGGAAAACTACACGTACGTTAGGGCAAATTACGCTACTGTACGAACCAACCCTCTTCAGAACTTCCCCAGTATCTGCTGGAAGCCGGATGGGCTGCCGAAGGCAATATGATAGCTTGCACACAACCACGAAGAGTCGCTGCAACCTCAGTCGCTACCCGTGTAGCTGCTGAAGTGGGAACAATCCTTGGGGAGGAGGTGCGAATCAATTAATTTACGTGCGACCAACTATTCACGTCACGGTCCATTTTCTAGGTTGGATATACCATCCGCTTCGAGGACGTGAGCGATAAAGACAAAACCCGGATACGTTACATGACAGACGGAATCCTCTTTCGAGAAGCCCTTCTCGACCCACTCTTGTCACGTTACAGTGTTATCATGGCAAGGATATCATGATGAGCTCGGTCGTTTTATCTCTAACGCACTCTTCTACAGATTGATGAGGCCCATGAGCGGAGCCTGTATACTGATTTGTTGCTTGGTATTTTGAAAAAGTCGAGCATCCCTGCTTGATCTGCTTACGGTTTCTGAAATAATCTGCGGGTAGGATTCGACGCAAACGCCCCTCCCTTCGCATAATCGTTTCTTCTGCCACACTTGACGCCAGATCTTTCTACGACTACTTCTGTTCAGGTACTTCACCGCAAGAAGCCACCATTGTCAGTCTAGAGGGAAGAATGTATCCAGTAGAAATAGCCTATCTGGAGCAGCCCGCCACTGACTATGTCAGAATGGCTGTCGAAGTGGTTTGGAAAATCAACCTGCAGGTGCGCTTCATGGTCGTGGGTTGACCAGTCTTGAGCTGAATATATTATAAAATGACAAGCATGCAGCTGGTGATATTCTGGTATTTCTCACAGGCCGGGAAGATATCGAGCAATTCTTGGAGGCGATAACAGAACTCATACCAACGTGCGTCGCTGCCATGCCCATATATACCTGGTCCTGATAGTCCTTCACACTTAGTTTACCCCGTGGTGTCCCCCAGGTTATTCCCATGGCTTTACACTCGGGTCTAAGCACGGAAGAACAACTTAGAGTGTTCAGTCCTGCGCATGCAAATTGCCGAAAGGTTATTGCAGCGACCAACATTGCTGAGGTGTGATCCCTAGCCAAACCTGAAATAAAATGTGCTTTTTACGCATTTCAATAGGCAAGTGTTACAATCGATGGTGTGAAATTCGTGGTGGATTGTGGATTTGTGAAGGTATGTGGATTTCGTCTACGGATATAGTTGTTCTCAGTGTCGCTGTAGATCAAGTCTTACAACCCAACGTATGACTTTTCTTCACTTTCTACTGTTCCTGTCTCTTTGTCATCGGCTACACAGAGAGCTGGCCGGGCTGGTCGCACATCACCTGGTATCTGCTATAGGTTGTATCCAGAATCCTGCCTACCGACGCTCCCAGTGGCCACTCCCCCAGAGATCACTCGAACAGACATAGCAACACCCATTCTTCAGCTGAAGTCCCTTGGAATTGACGATCTAATGAAATTTGAGTGGATCTCGACCCCACCTGCTGAAGGAATCCTGCGTGCGCTGGAATGTTTAGTAACAGCTGGGATGATCGGGGAGGATGGCCGCCTAACTGCTATGGGCCAGCGGGTTGCAGAGTGTCCTATCGAGCTGCGTGTCGCTCGCATGGTATATACCTGTTATACGCACATCTTTTGTTCCCATCTGAACTCTTTGTTCAGTTATTTAGTTCCAAGGAGTTTTCATGTGGAGAGGAGATCTTGACGATCGCGGCAATGATCTCCGTTCAGGTGAGTACGAGCCTACTTGGTGGCCTTAAGCTCATATAGTGCACAGGATGTATTCATCATACCAGACGGGGCGCAGGGCGCACTAGCAGAACTTGAAAGGCGGAAATTCACTGCTGAAGAAGGGGTAAGCGTACTGACATTCAAAGTATCGTTCCTCGCTAACTGCATATGAAGGATCACCTGACACTTCTTAATGGTGTGCAAATAATTGGTGCAAGTTGCTGGGATACCCATGAACTGATGAATGACAGCATACAATGCGTTTACGAAGTTTGGGCGCTCATCGTCCTGGTGCAAGGCTCATGCGCTGAACTTTCGGGCGATGTCTAGAGCTGTGTCCATTCGTTCGCAACTCAGCAAGTACATGATGCGTTTCGATCTCCCAAGAAAAAGTTGTGAGGGTGATGTTAAACGGCTGCGGCAGTGCCTAGTGAGTGGATACTGGCGAAACGGGGCTCGATGGATGGCAGACGGAACATACCGTTCTGTTCAAAATGATCAAGTGTGTATGACTTACCAAGAAACTACAGACTTCTTACCTTTTCCAGGTACTACATGTCCATCCGACATCTGTGCTGTTTACGCGGAAACCCCGCACCGGGTGGGTAATTTTTCACGAGCTGGAAGAGACCAAAAAGACTCAGTGAGGTTTCCGTTGAATTTGAGCGCCCAGGGCCTCGGCCTGACCAAATACAGGATTAAATTGATCACGGAAATTGAGCCTGACTGGTAACGCATAGCGTAGACTCTGTTTTGATATAGAGACCTAACATGCATTTCACAGGCTCCTTGGATATGGCCACAAATATTACAATAGACGTCAACGAGGATAACCTTTCGCGCCGGATGTACCCAGAAACGGGAGATTGCGGAAGTCGTCCAGAGAAGTTGTACTTATGTAAGCTCATGTCAATGAGATAAGCAAGTACATACTTAGCCAAACAGTAAGCAACATCATTTGTGCCGGACGCTCTAGCCAGTCGTGGGACTCGTGGCTCGTCTGAAAATGGGTGCAAGCCAGTCCAAACCCGACACACGTCTTAAGGCCCTCCAGCCAGAGACCCCCATAGAGGTGTGCCATTTTGCTTCACAGAGTTCATGCCAGATGACTTAGGTGTTCAGATCTCACCAGATGTAGTGCACAACCTCTCTTCCCGCCTCGCATCTCAGGAGACTATGCCCGAACGACAATTTGCGGTAGACTCTCACATCCGGGAAAGAATACGGCATGAATTGACAACATTACAAGCTGAGGAGGAGTCAGTCCAGCTTGAAATACACCGTGCTCTGGAGAAGGAGAATCTGGATCGGGAAATGAGTACGGTCGAAGATGGCAGTGCTCGGTGTGGCTTGAAAACCAGTGTTACGCTAATCGGGGACTTGGCAGAAATCAAGGGAAAGGTTGATAGATACCAAACACGACGCCATTTAGGCGATTTTCCTTCCGTCAAGGAGACCGGTGAAGAAATTGCATCATGCTACAAGTATGTCTGGCACCGTTTGCTGTTATACACTACTAAAGTCGTTCAGAATGAATTCGACAACACCTCTAGAGTGCTGGAGGGAAGTTGCTCGCTTCAAGGCTGCTGTGGCAGATGCTGAAACTGTGAGGGAATCTCTCCCAGACCTTTGGTTTAAACTTTTTCACCTACTTTGCAGCGGTACCTCGTCTCGTTGCGATGATTCGTTGCTCCGGGAGTTCCTTGATTCCGTACTCAACAACTCGTAGACACAAATGGAATGCCACGTTATTGGCACCGACCAGGACCCGGGCCGGGTTCGAACGTTTGAACACCGTGTTGGGTGCGGAATGAACTTCTAAGATACACGTGGTGCCAACGGCCATTTAAAATACACCCGGGTTGTCAAATGGGTCGATGGCAGTGATTGCGCCCACCGTCTGCTGCGCATGTGCATCTCGTCACGAGAATGTACCGCCTTGGTGATCGATGACCATGTTGTACACGCAAGCTATTATTTTGGTCAAAGCACCTTGCTAAATTAATTCCGCAAGGTACACCAAGGCATCGCCTTTCTGGATTAGGGAATGAGCGGTTTGAAGTCGGATAATCAAGTGATTGCCGAGCTCGGCAACCAATGTTCGTTTTGCCGCCCGGCTTTATTTGCAACAAATCCCACTACTCATCTCATTCCCGCTCCTTCGCTCCTTCATCGATATCAAAAGTCGCTTTGTTGCTCTGCTCTTTGGTATCTGTGTCGTCTCTTTTTTTCTCTCTTGCAACGTCGCTGGTACCTTGTCCAAGTTGCTTCTGAAGCCGCTTTTAACTCATCTTCATCTTAACCCTTAATTAACCGACCCGGTCGATAAACTGACGCCGAGTCACCGTGACGTTGATAACCGTGCTCACCCACAGTTCGGCGACCTAGACATAATGCAGGCTCATGCAGAGGTTGCGGATATACAGTCCTCAAAATCGGCGTACGTTGTGGAACTGTCATGCCCTCCCGCGTCCTCACCTGCATCCCACACAGCTCCAAACCACCTATCATAAGGAACCCTAGAGCCTGTACAGTATGCCGTGCGGCTAAAGTAAGCTCTTTGTCTACTTTTTGCGTTCTTTGGTTCACTGCAGGTCAGATGAAATGTGTCGGGGCTGAGGATGGTCAGAGGCCGTGCCAGAGGTGCAAGAGAACAAACGTTCAGTATGTAGGAAACAACGCAATTCTATTTCCGATCATCATCTCGCTTCACTTTAGGTGCATTTTTGAAAAACATCGCCGTGGCCGCAAACCCGGGTCAAAGTATGATAAAATCGTTTCACACTGTATTTTCTAGATTGTTTTAAAACTCCCCCCAGATTATCTGAGGCATCGAAGATGCTCCGACGCCTGGAGAAAGGGTTGAACACCGCTAAACTTAAGCAAGCGAATGAAACATCCATGTCCTCTGTTTTCCCTGCCGTCGATTCCCATTCTCCTCAAGCAGAAACCCAGTTCGGCGCTATCATTCGACCAATGGATCAGTATAACACGTCAGGTAACAAACGACGCTCACTCATTCGCTCTCGGCTCACGTTCGCCTTTTGTATACGCGGCATTTAGCCTCTGGAAATCGCCCCTCCGAAGGTGACGACGAGGAAGATCGTGGGGATGAAAAGTTTCCCGCGAAAATCATTCGCAGAGAAAATTCCTTTTTCCGAACAATCCTAAATCCTGAACACAAACCACCTTATCCCACTGTCACGTCCCAGATTCGGAGCGATCTGGATAGTCTTCAGCCTGTACGACCCGCACCACCCCCAGCTGGGATTCAAGATCCGATCACAGCCGGCCTTGTATCAGAGGACAAGGCCAAGATGCTCTTTGATGCCATCTTTTTACGCCTCAATCCCTTTATCAATCTTTTCGATCCCCAGTTACACTCAGTCAACTATGTGCGCTCGAAGTGTCCCCTTTTGTTCACTACCCTCATCGCTGCTGGCTGTAAATTCTTCGAGCCAAGCCTTTACAAAGAATGTCTTCACCTCGCACACGAAATGGCCGTCCGTGCGTTTTCTGAGGGATGGAAACGAGTTGAAGTGGTTCAAGCCTTTGCCTGCTTAACGTATTGGAGAGAGCAGGATGACAATGTATGTTGAAGTGCCCTTGGTTTCACTCAGGATACATGCTGACGTCCTGCTAGCGCACGTGGATGTACATTGGCTACGTGCGTGAGAGTGGCTCTTGGGATAGCCCTTCCACTACTGATACTACTGATACAACTGATAGGCTTGCCGAATGGCTGTAGAACTCGGTCTAAATCGTCATTTGGCAAAATCACCTGCGAACGAAACGGAGTTTCAGCTCCTTGAACGACGGAATCGCGAGAGAACCTATCTCGTACTATTTGTTCATGATCGGAGTCTCAGCATGCAAACTGGGCGCCACTGGATGCTTCCCGAGGTAACTAAAACCTTGACGTGATCTTCGGCGTTTCACACGTTTGAGCACAGGATGACTTTATCAGACATGCGGATACGTGGCATGAACGGGCCGGTTCTCCGATACGATGTGAGGATGTCATTGTCGCCGCTTTCATACAATTACGGAGAATCGCAGTGAGTGTGTTTCACCAATTTCTAGCCTCTATGCTGGGTGGCCAATACATGTTCGCCAGGCAGAGACCACTGATATGCTACACACTAACCGGAGTTTGGTCGATGGTGGCAGTGGCCAGATTAACATTGACATGGCGCTTAAGAATGCGAACGCTAAGTTGTCGCAGTGGACAACAAGGTGGGAGCATGAAATGCGTAGAGGTGAGAGGCAACACTTCATATATTTGCCTTTCTTGAACCCTTCAACAGCAAATGGCGAATCCTTCCATTTTTCACTCCTCAACTTTTTTTGCTTGTATTCCAGCCTCTTCCTGAATAGCTTTGGTGTACAGGCTGACGCTGCTCCAGCGAGTTGCCTTCCTACTATTACCCTCGTGATTTCTCATGCCCTTTTTTATATAGGAAAACCGGACGAATAGTCACCTGCGTGCACTATCGGCTTGCTTTGAGAACGCACTCAACGTTCTTCAGATCGCTTCAAAGGATTTCCGGGACGTTGGTGTACTGGTACGTATGAACGTTCTTTGGCATTGACTTTTTATATATCCGTCACCAGAGGTATGGCCAAGAAACTACATCCGTAATGACCGCCTACTCTGCAATATTCCTCTTGAAGGTGCGAAATCATTTACGTTCTAGCAAAACGGTTGCTCACTACCCGTTAGTTACTGCGGAGCTCAGATTCAAATCCAGGCTTGCAATCCGAGTTGCCCGAGGGTGCAGCATCTGATATTCATACAACTATTATGAAGACAGCCGAAGCTTACAATGAGGCTGCCCATTTTTCGCCCACTTCGTCGTTTGCCGCCTATCATGCTCGTTTCCTGTGGCACCTCATTCATGTACACCGTACACGACCGAGTGTTGTGAGGGATCGATCACATCATGACACTTCCCTTGACCTTTCTGTTCAGAGTATGGCTTCTTTTCGATTTGTGCTTAGCTATTGCTAATGGCAACTGTCAGGGGAACAGGCATCGCCTTCACAGACGATACCCTCTCCACAAGGAGGCACACAGAATCAGCCATCACAGATCAACTATCCCATCACTAGTCCCCAAGAAAGCTATCTGGCTAATGCGAGTGGGTTTCTCTATGGCCTCCAGACACAGAATGGTCCTGTTTCCTATCCACCTCCAATAGGCCCACCAATCAATGTTACGGTGGAAGATCGCCATTATTATCGAACTATGTTGTTTGATCTCGGATTCGGCGGAGAAGAACACCACGTGCTAACGAATGATGGCCTACGCAATGCCATGTATGGCGAAGGCTTGACTACTCATTATACACAATACCCTTATGGTCCCACCCAACAACTCGGTCAAGCCAACTTCGTTGGAAGCTAATGATCTTGAGGTTGAGGTTCTCCGCGTTGTCTTTGCATTTCGACCGTTGCTTTGTTCTTTGTGTGGTTAGCAGCTAGTTATGAGACATGTTTTGTATTTTTGTCTATGGTCATGTTCTACTACTCGTCTCCAATGGAAAATACTACTACTTGTTGACCAAAAGCGACAGCAAGCAATGGTTGGCCGCGCAGTGCCATGAAATCGAAGTCTTGAATACGATGTGGGCGGGGAGCTACATTGATGACACTGGGTTGTGCATGCACATATCCAACATTGTGAACATGAAGGACTGCCCCCCTCTTGACGGAGTGAGCGGCAATTGCAAAACAGTCTGTGTTTGTTGGACACCACCTGTTACACGACGGTTGTGAACATTCTGCGTGCGTCGGAATATATATGGAGAAACAAACCGGAAAATATGCCCCCCGTCCTGGAAACTAATTCCCGTGTGTATGGGCTTGCCGCCCCGTAATTTTGACATGTCCCAAACAACGAAACGCGATCCATAGCTGGCTCCCACGCTATGGGGCAACTTTTGTCACATGCACAGTAAGTGTTTCGAGAATTATGCACGTACATGTCGGCGTTGTCATGACGCCATGCGGCAAAACCCATGATTTGGGATGACGTTCCTAAAAGAGAGTCACCTACAGCATGTGGCTCGCTGAGCTCAAGCAATGTAGCGTGCCTCCAACTGCCTTGTTCAGTCAGAGCAGGATCAGTACGCCAATCCGTAAGGAAAATGGAGCCACGGGAATCTGCGACGAGGAATTCCTTGCTACTTCCAGGATGCGAGTTGACCGTTGTGAGAGGGTGCGGGAAAGGGATGACATAGGCAGTGGGTTGGGGTCGAGGATCGGCCGGAGATGAAGCATTATGACCGGGATTTTCTGGATAAGGGACTCCAGAAGAAATGTTGAGTGTTGGTTGGAGATCCCACACCATGAGCATCTTGTCATCTGCAACCGATCAGTGGACCAGCTCTCAATACTGGGGTTTCTGAAGGAACCTACCAGACACAGAAGCGACGTAACGTGCGCTATCTTTATCGCGACCTCCACAAAAGCACATATCATTCACTTTACCATGGTGCCCACTCAGGCCTCCACCAAAGGGAAATATATACTCGCTGGATGAGGCGGTCTTTGTCAGTAGGTGCAGACCAAAGTCTACCCCAGCTGCCGCAATCCTGTGAATTATATGTCAGATATTCAAGTTTGTCCTAGAAGCAACACTAGAACAGACTCGATGAGCCAACGATCGCTACTGCTGGGGGAGAGTGTGCAGGGTGACCAGGCCAAGGCGGTCACCCTGGTTCCGATATGGAATGAAGCTACTCGCTGGGCAGATGTTGGACTCTGGGATAATAAGTGTTGAGTGATAGGGGGTGGAAAAACAAGGGATTTCGCTGACTATCTGGTAGACTTCAACAGAATGCTCACCTCCAAAGGCCACTAGGTCGTGCCCATCTTCGTGGTAGCACGACCGTACAACGTACACGTTTGAACCATGATCTATTCTGATGATACCTTCGTCCATGGGTGCTGGATTCTCTCTCTCTTTTTCTTGTTGGGATGATTCGTTGAGAGTGTCCTTGGCAATCGAGTGGCAAGAAGTACTTTAAGAGGTGCCGGTGAATTCAGTGTCGTGCCACCAAGTGATGTAAACCGGACGCACACCAGGACAAACAATCCGAATTGCGGTATCAGTACAAGTGTACACCAATCCTGATTATCAGCATACAATGTCATCGACTGCAGATGGTGCTACGCATCCTGTATTCAACTCGGAGAAAGTCACCGTGATATATGTGCTCGGAGGACCCGGTGCAGGTGAGGCTTGGAAAATTGGAATCCTCGATGATCTGATAAGTTTGCAGGCAAAGGAACGCAGTGCAAAAGACTCGTAGATGACTTCAATTTCAGTCATCTATCAGGTGAATCACTGTATAGTTCTCGACCCACGAACATGCTAATCAACGCGGTTGCCGTAGCTGGTGATCTCTTGCGCGCAGAACAAGACCGAGAAGGTTCACAGTACGGTGACCTGATCCGGAGTTGCATCCGTGGAGGTACCATAGTTCCGCAGGATGTCACCATCAAGCTTCTGGAAATCGCCATGTCTAGAGAGCTGGAGAAACGATCAGGTCCCGGGTGGACAGACGGCAAGGGTCGCTTCCTTATCGATGGATTCCCGCGTAAAATGGATCAGGCTTTGACGTTCGAGCAGACGGTATGACAAACAATCACATGCCCTATTTCACGTCGCTTCTCAGCTGCTGATATTTGCCTCGGAAGGTGTGTTCTCCATCTCTGGTCTTGGTCTTTGAGGCGGACGAAAATGTGATGATACGACGTATCCTGGAACGGGGCAAAACTAGTGGGCGTGAAGATGACAACATCGAAAGTCTCAAGAAACGTTTCCGTAAGTTTCTTTCTTTTGTTCTGTGACGCAAATATTGATCGAAGATCGGACAAAATTCAGAGACTCACAACGAACTTTCACGACCAGTCATAGAGTACCTCGAGAAGCAGGGCAAGGTTGTCAAGGTATGGATGGGTTCGAGATTGTCGTCGGCGGTATGCTGATCTAATTTACAGATCAATAGTAACCAAACCGTCGAGCAATGCCACAAGGAAGCTAGCGCCGCCGTTCTCAAGGTCTTGCCAGTGAATTGAGTGATATACCCAAGATATACCTGTACTTCTGATATCAGCGGCCTTCGAACATGTGGTGTACTATAGCGGAGACTTTAGACGTAAACATGGAAATTCCTCAATGTCGTATCTGTTCGTGATGCGACCTTACAAATAGCTTGTCCACCTTTCTCTATTTCGAAGATACCGCCATCTGCACACAGGAAATGCGCGTCCTCATCAGTCTCATCCTTAAGAGACGTTAGCGACCGGGAAAACAGGAAGAAAATCAACTAACAGGCATCCATTCCCAGCCTCCGCATCTATAATACTCAACGACCGTATTCCCATGTCCATCTCGTGCAATGTCCCCGTTCTCTAAGTAACGCAGACCTATGTGGTTTCCATCTTGATATGCCGAAGTGAGCACTGCAACAACTTTCTCTGCGAATTTCTCCCTTGCTTGGGGGGTATCCATGACGAACGTTGGATCACGGTGGGGACGGATCATGAGTACATCCATCGAAGTTCCCGTCGGAAAATGCTTTGATATCATAGGATTGATGCGGAACTCGGGTTCCAAGCGATCAACATTTACTGTAGACAAGAAGTATGCAAATGGGCCGTGCACGGCCAGCGCAGATCTCGGGTCTCCAACAGGAACAAAGTTGCCCTTTTGTAGATCATAGGTATGGACGACACCAGATGATGGGATGGGTAAGAGTTTGACACGACTAGCGTACCACTTTGTAATATTCTGCTGCGCCGCGACTTTGAATCGTTCGATGCCAGGAATTTCCTTACGGAGCTTCTCTGAATCCCTGAGGAGGACCGCATGCAAGGCTGTGGAGGTGACGACAATCGATGTTATAGGCCGGGGATCGGGAAAGTCACGGTGCGGACCGGGAGGGCCAACTAATGAGGTGAGAGAGAGAGTTAGTGGCTTTAATGTCGAGGCGGCGAGGAAGGCGTCCAAAGATTGCAATCTATATGCGATCGGCTCTTGTGCATTGGGGCTGAACAAGGACGCATAAAGAGCGTTTGCTGTCCCGCAGGGAACGAGTGCAAAGCGAATGGGAAAGGACTGCTCGCCATCGGCTATAAAGGCAAGATGGTTCGCTATCTCGTGAAGAGTACCATCACCAGAGCCTAGCACCACGGTGATGTCCCCTTTGTGCTTGTTGAGGAGATCAAGGACCTGTTTTCCTCCATCACCAGAGGCACTAGTGCGGATAACCTGCACAGGGATTTGGTCTGCGGTACCAGTCTGAAGGCGAGGGATGACATGGGTATTGAAGAACTGCTCTGCGGTAGAGTCACCACAGACAGGGTTGTAGATCACAACAACTGGCATGAATTATGGCTGCTGTGAGCTCAGTCATGGGTTCGATCGAAACAGCTCCGAGTGAGGCTTACGTTGAATGTCGTTACGGTGTGGTTGGTGGGAAGCAAGTACTGCGTTTGATCGTACCTATTTATCTTCCATGCTGTCCTTATTTCGTCGCGCATCAACCCCAGGCTTATCTACTACCCGCTATCGAACAATGGCCTCAAACCCCCCAGACTTCAAGCAATTCAAGTTGGCGCTCATCCAGCTGGGCAGTCCCACTCATGTCGCAGAGAACCCCACAGAAGCAGACATCAAGCATGCGAACCTGACACATGCTAGGCACATGATCGATCGGGCAGTCAAGAACCCCAACGGGAAGCCAGACCTCGTTGTCTTGCCTGTAAGATGAGCTTCCTCCTTCACCTTCCCTCAACATTGTGACCGCCGCATCAGGAATGCTTCAACTCACCATATGGTCATGTGCACTTTCCTGTGTACGCCGAGACTATCGGCTACACACCTGGGCAAGAATATGACACCGCGAAAACTCAGAGCCAGAGTGTCAAAGTTCTCTCAGAAGCAGCGTCGGAAAACCGGATTTGGCTCATTGGAGGTACACCGCACACTTGAAGTCATTCGTTTAGTCGACTTGATGGATAGTTCAGGCTCAATACCAGAACGGGATGCAGCAGACGGGAAGGTCTACAATACCTGCACCGTATTTTCCCCAGAAGGCACGGCTTGGTTGCATATTTCATTATTCGCATTTATCGCTCATAGTCTGCTCAGGCAAACTCGTAGCCATGCATCGCAAAGTCCATTTGTTTGACATCGATATTCCTGGCCGAATCAAGTTCAAGGTTCGTGCGTTGCCTGCCAGTCACTGACCTGCATTTAATTGCGTAGGAAAGCGAAACGCTCACGGGTGGCTCTTCTACAACGTTTTTTGATACGGGTAGGGACTCGTGAGCATGGATACAACGTCTGCGGCAACTGACGAATCATACGATAGATTTCGCCCGCGTTGGTCTCGGTATATGCTATGATGTACGTTTTCCGGAGCTCGCCATGATCGCTGCACGAAAAGGTTGGGAACGGCGCCTGCACAACTGATGGCAAGCAGTACGCTGATTACTAGTCGACAGGATGCCAAGTGCTCATTTATCCTTCGGCGTTCAACACGACGACGGGACCCCTTCACTGGGAACTACTTCAACGAGCTAGGTAGGCGGGTTCTGGGTGCGATACGATCGAGCTAACGCGAGATTCCTGCAGGGCTGTTGATAATCAAGTCTTCTTTTCGATGTGTAGCCCTGCACGAAACCCGAAAGCAGGCTATCAGGCGGTAGGTTGACGTGATGTTTGGAAGTTCAGATAATGACAGATCATGCATGCAGTACGGCCACACTATGCTGGTCGATCCATCGTGAGTGCTCTGCCGCGAGTAGGTGTCCGATAGCTGATGACATGAAATAGCGGGAAAGTGCTTGGCGAAGCTGACGAGCACGAGGACATTCTATACTTTGACATTGGTAGGTGATTCAATTGTTTGACGAGCGGACGTTTAACATCTCCCGAAAGATCCTCAAGTGTTCCACTCTGCCAGGGCGGGGATACCTGTGACCACACAACGGCGATTTGATGTGTATCCCGACGTTACACGCCTTGATTGACGTTTGCGTACTCGTATTGTAATGTACTTGTGACTTGCTGTAGATAGACTGCGGAATCGATAACGCGTGGCCTTCCGAAAGCGGACGTGCAGAAATTTCCAGGATGTTCCACAGCTTTCTAGTACAGCATTCCGGTCCAGGAGGCTAAAGACTCTGAGCCATTCGAATTCCTTACTTTCTTCGCTCCCCCATCTCATCCATTCTGCTATGGTCAGAGAAACGTCAGCCAGTTCCCCTTGGCTGTTCTCCACTGCTGACTTGTTGTTATTGCAGACAATATTACGATCTGCTCGAGGTCGCTCCCGACGCCTCGGAGAGCGAGCTCAAAAAAGCCTACAGAAAGAAGTGGGTTTCTTCTTTTCTATTGTCCCCTCCTTGTCCTCACATTTTCTCAGAGCATTGCGGCTACACCCGGACAAAGGTGGTGACCCCGAGCTGTTCAAAGAGGTCACACATGCGTATGTTTAGAATCACTCGCAGTCTTCCTCTGCTAACGCATGCACACTAGGTACGAGGTTCTGGCAGATCCCGATAGACGGAGTGTATATGATGCTCGGGGAGAAGCTGGTCTCTCTGAACAGGGCGGAATGGGTGGCATGGATCCTCAGGTTAGCAATATCCTTCTTCATCACTACCCCGACGCTATCTTTTTTTCGTATTTCAGGATCTCTTCAGCCAACTCTTTGGTGGGGGTGGCTTCTTTGGCGGGGGTGGTGGCCGTTCGCCAGCTGTTCGCAAGACGAAAGATCTTGTTCACCGAGTCCAGGTGTCTCTCGAGGACCTCTTCGTGGGCAAGACCACCAAACTTGCTCTGACGCGGAACGCCCTTTGTTCAAAGTGCAACGGCAGGGGCGGTAAAGAAGGTGCCGTTCGCACGTGTGGCTCTTGTAGTGGTCGCGGTATCAAGATCACCCTCCGTCAAATGGGTCCCATGATCCAACAAATACAGTCCGGGTGTGACGAGTGTAACGGAAGTGGGGAGTTCATCAATCTTAAAGATCGCTGCACGAACTGCAAGGGCAAGAAGGTCCTGCCGGAGAAGAAGATTCTAGAGGTTCATATAGACAAGGGCATGAAGGGCGGTCAAACGATCACCTTCGCAGGTGAAAGCGATCAATCGCCAAATGCGCAGTCCGGAGATGTCGTAATCGTCATTGAAGAGAAACCCCACGAGAGGTTCAAACGCCAGGAAAATAATCTCGTAACCGATGTCGAGGTCGACCTCCTCACCGCGCTCGCTGGCGGTGAGGTTGCGATTAAACATCTTGACGACCGAGCGCTGCTTATCCGATTTGTACCTGGAGAAGTTATTAAAAACGGTAAATTTTCGTTTGGCCGCCGTGACCGTTTTTTCTTACTTGCAATCATATCAGACTCTATGAAGGTCATTCGATCGCAAGGCATGCCATCTCAACGGCACCACGAGCCGGGTGATCTCTACGTCAGGTTTACTGTTAAATTTCCCGACAGCATCGATCCATCCAAGGTTTCATCACTGGAACAGGCCCTTGCCCCTCGTGTTCCTTTGCAAAAGTTCCCCAAGAACGTCCTTTTGGAGGAAGTGGATCTCGATGAACCTGATGCACGGTCGAGGGCTAACGCCATGACAGACGATGCAATGGATGAGGATCACGAAGGTGAACCTCGCGTACAATGCTCAAATCAGTAGTTCCCCCGGGTTAATCAACGGACGCTCGCCATTTGATATTTGTTGCTACTAGTACCCTGGTGATTGCCCACTCGTTGTCTCCATAGATTCACTTACAACATTTGTTACATCCATCGTAATTAATATGCATAAAGGAACTTTGCCAGACTCAAAAGTACTTGAAATTCACATCCACCATTATGAGGTTGTATCCCAGCGAGTCTGAACGTGCGCTGAGGTCAGAGACATTGCATACAGTTGACATCCCCTTCAAAGCTTCACCTCTGGGTTAAGTTTGAAGTCTTCGTAAGCCTTGCGACTGAAGAAGCTGACCTCGGTTTCGTTCTCTGAATTCAGAAAGTGAACAATCGGTTAGTGGACTAATTACCACGATGACCTACCAAGACCAACACCTGCTAGGATCATAGTGTCATCATCCAGGATCCACTCATCATGGTCGAGATTGATGATTAGATTCGTAGTCTGGACAGAGATGAACAATGTTTTTTGCAAGACCAGAAAAATCGCGCGCCTTTGCACCGTGTGCCTTCGCATAGAGCTTGAGAGTATCTAGCTTGGTAGTAAACAAGGAGGGAATAGCGTGTTGGGATGAGGAGTGTGCACCTAGAACAGCATTGCGGTAGGGCCGCCACGCAGGTCCAGTCTGGATGGCTGAGTTGAGAGAGATCGGATGAAGGTTGCAGTCGGGAAGCGACCCCAATGTACCTTGGCGAACGATCTCTTTCAAGCCACCGATTGTTGTAGTTTCGAGGTTAAGTTTGTGGAGGACAAGGCTGCGCTCCGTACGGTATTCGAAAGACTTGATCACACGGACGGTAATCGTGGCTTGTGTTCGTGGGATCGCCTCGTTGGTCAATACATGAGATATTCCTTCGGACATCTGCAGGGTGAAGCTTGCGAGTGACTTTTGGTATGTAGAAGCGTGACGAGCATCATTGTCTTTGAATGTTAGTTATTATTAGTACCTCACTGCACAGCGTGACGCTACCACCATCCAGTGAGTATGAACGGCTCAGCAAACCGACTACAAGCAGAGAGTTGCTCTCAGAAGGACCCTAGAAAACTCACGAACCTGAACGAAATCTTGTCGTGTCTGTCCTGGTACCAGTCCGAGGAGGCAGCACTCTCTAATTCCCTTGCTGGACTGCTTTCCGATCGCGCCTCCGTCGCAGGTTCACTCCGCCAACTAGAAGCTCTTTTTCCTCACCTAGATGACCTGTATCTTGAAACTTCTCAGCTTGCGGGTAGAGTTTCTGCCACAGCAAGAACAGCAGACCGCGTCGGTGGGCGAGTGAGGACTCTTGACCGAGAAATGAGCCGTGTCGCTCAGGCAGCCGAGCGAGTAGGCCAAGTTATAGAACTCAAGGTGATTCCCGTTCATGTGATCAGTGCAGACGACTTTCATTGTTTACATTTATCAAGTCCTCCCTTTCACAATTACAATCTTGCATTGAACGTCAAGACTGGGAATCAGCGACAAGGCATTGTGCCCGCGCTATGTCGCTGCCCTCTGAAGTTATTTCTGGTCCCTTTGCAGAAACCTCTGTGGTATACCCTTTCTTGCGACCCCTGGTATACACTGCTTAGATTCCATGCCAGCCGACCGCAGAAAATCATCTCCCTCCTGTACAAACACTTCAAGCCGCCAGGGAACAACTCCTGTCAATATTCCTTAACCAATTTGCACAGGCATCACGATCTCGCGATGCAGCCGCGACAAGTCGCTACTTCAAACTGTTTCCAGTGATTGGTTGGGAAGCTGAAGGCATTGAGGCGTATGCGGCGTTTGTCGTCGACTTGGTGCGGGTAAGGACACCCACTTCTGTCAAAAGTAGGATCATATATTGTTCGTTTTCACTTTGCTGAGCCACATATCGACAGCTTCTTCCCCATTATATTACGTCACGGTTCTGACTGCGCTGTTCGAAGGTGTAGCCATGATCATTGACCAACATCAACCCATCGTGGAGAAGTATTATGGGTCTAAAAATATGCGAGGTGTCATCAAAAGGTTACTAGAGGAGTGTGACCGAGTGGTCCGAAGCACTCTTGGATCCTGGAGGGACGATCGATCGATCAAGCGAAAGGTGGAAAGTTTCCCGTTTCTCATACTTATCTTCTGACTGAGTGCAATCTGTCCTAGTTGACAGATGTTTCAAGTTCGGTGACACATTTGTCTGCTCCGCGAAAACAGGTCTCGACTACTGCAGAAACGGACGACGTTGATCCACGGGAGATTGACAAGACGTTATCCGAGATTGCCGGAATGAGCGGTCGATGGAACCTGTTTCGAAAGTTCCTTGTCGAACAATTGCAAGTGTGTTTTCGCGCTTGACGTTACTCAAAACATCTCTTGATAATGCCAATGTAGGAAGAGGACGTAATCGTGGACACAGAAGGCAGTCCTGACATCCAGAGCTCGCAGCTAATGTCCGGATTTTCCGATCAAGCCTGTTCCTCTTTGCTTGTTGAGCCTGTCGCGCTGTTGGATGCGACATCCTCTCAGAGAGAATTCGAAGATTTGTTGAGTTCCTGCTACGTTCCCATGGAGATCTGGTACATCCGCACGACAATCGACAAGGTTCGTCTGTCAGACTTTCGGTTCCAAATCATTTTGTCACTAAGTAATCAAAGGCTCTTCACCTCTCCAGCCCAGACTTTTCTCAAACTCCTGCAACTACCACCACCCCAGATGATGTTTTCTATATCCTGAAGACCGTGTATACTCGTCTATTGTCAACGGGTTGTCTCAGAATCTTGGGACGGACCACTGAGCTTCTCAAGGACGTATTGGATCATGATTTTGCGGGTGGTATCAAGAAGAAACTGGATGATGTTTACCGAGTCGGTACAAGCATTCGAACCGAGAAGTCCGAGAAAGAAAGTCGATCAACTTTTCTCGTGTGTTTGTTTGTCTTCCCTACCGGGGCGCCTGCCTAATTCAACTCGATAGGTACTTCTCAATGACCTCGACGTATCCTGCTCACACATGGAAAGACTAACAAAGGATCTGCTTTCCCAACCTAGCGTCACACAGTTGTTCCTCGACGCCGAACAATCACAAGTAAAAGCTATCGTAACAGGTTTGCTTGCCTCTACAACCAAATTCAAGTCGACTTTAAAAGCGAGTTGTTGCATAACCTTGCAGCGATTGTCTGACTAATTTAACAACACCTCTTAGGCCGGTATAGACCAGTTATTCAACCAGTTGATGCGACCAAGGCTACGAACTCTGATACCCGACGTCTATAAAGACATTTCTTACATTCTGGATGAGGACGGGTACGCAACCGCGGAATACCAAGACCTCGCGAAAAAACGTTTTGTGAAGGTGTGGGAGGGGTTAACGGATGGGTACAAGGTCAGATTTACGGTTTTCCTCATACTGATGCTTACACTTGAGGCAGGATGCTTGCACGGAGAATAACTATCGCATTTTGTTCGGTCTTGCTCTCGACGTCATTCTCCGACCTTGGGAAAAATACATTTTAAACCTTCATTACTCCGAGGTATGTCCAAAACTTTTGGATCTTCCAGAGTTTACCGCTGACTCGTCCAATAGTTGGGCGCGATACGCTTTGACCGTGATCTCCGTGCCATCATGGCGTATCTGTCCTCTCAGACAATATTCGGCGACATTCGAGAAAAATTTATCCGCCTACAACAGATATCCTCATTGCTGAACCTTGATAGTGTAAGTTAGGTCTAGTGCTCAGCTAGCGCTACTAATCACATTTCAATCAGGATGAGGACGTCGAGTCGTTCTACAGCGGGTCGGGCATTTCTTGGAAGATAAGCATGCAGGAAGCCAAGGATATTGTCAATCTGAAGGCCTGAAGCGTGAATAGTTGCTGTGGATATGCTAAAGGCGATCACGAACACTCTGCATTAACCTTCGTAACTTTCTTCCAATCGTCCGAAGTGGTTACTCGCTCAGGCAGTATGTATGACGATATTGTTGTCGGTGATCGGTGTGATTGACTAGCTACATCGCGGAATTTACTCAATTAGCGCTTCACGAGTATTTCATGGTAGCGGTATATTTGCGTGGGCAGTGTCATGCCAATTTGTAGCTCACCAAGTTGAGGGCATCATTGAGAGTAAGACGAAAGCTTCCTGAGTAACAAAATCCATAATCAATTCCAATGCATAACGGGTAAGATACTGTAAGAATAAATCCTTGAATTAACCGCGACGCAAAGCATCCAAACGAGCCTGAAGGGAGTCTTCTTCAGAAATAGCGACATCACCGCCTTGGCGGTCATCTCCCTGAGATGGTCCACTTGTTTCTCCGATTGCCACGGGTCTACGACTCTCCGTAAGGGGTGAAGATACAGCACCAAGTCCGGTTGGCGCCTCGGTAAGCTATATTTTATCTTGTCAGCAAGTAATCTGCTTAGATTAATTAATGTTCCATACCTGTTGGGAAAGGTCGACGCCAATTTCATCGAGGACCTGCCTCAAAATCTTGTCGCCTTCTTCCTCTTCGTCTTCAGCCTCATCATCCATCACGTCGTCCACAGCATCCGACATCATCTCTTCCTTCATGTCCATCATCGAACTTTCTTTCTCAAAATCATTCATGATCTTCTGGATGGCCGGTAGATTGAGACCACGATTCATGGAAGCCATGGCCTTCCGACCAATAGTGGTTATGGAAACTGGGAGATATTGATGTTAAATATCGGGCTCACTCTTGTCGCACCACGCATGGCTTCCGCCATTTGCTGATTACTGCGAAGAGCTTGTATCCTCAGGCCAACTGCCTGCAATTGTGTTCTCATCTGGTAGAATTTCTGAACATATCTTCGGGTGCGAACGAGGTCCTTGGCCATAACTTTACATGCATTCTACAGAGATGGTTGGTGAAGGTCGCTATAGCGCTGGAAATCACATACCATCTGACCTGACTTTGCACTCTTCCTTATGTCTGCGACGAGCTTCTTCTCGCTCTGCTCAAGCTTTGAGCGTTCTCGATCGAGCTCGCGCTGGGCCTTTGTGAGTGCCCGCTGGTGCTGACGGAGGCGTTCGGCGGGAGTGACAGTCCTACCAAAGAGCGTTTCCTTGGATAAAAATTAGAATGCTTCATCGCAGTGCGCATGGACATACGATGATGTTCATGACTAGTACTGTCGGCGTTGAGTCTGGCTGCGTAGGTGAGCTATTATTAGCATTGACCACACACAGCCCGGGCAGGGCCGTGCGGAGATTGAAATATGTAAAGCCCCGACGAACTTTAACCTTCCATTTTCCTCGTACACAATCATCATCGTCCAGAAGGCTACCCACTTCCCGCAATCATGGTACGTCCATCGGTCTACTCCTCCTCCCCGTGTCTCACACCTCCATAGACTCTCGCCATCGATCTCTTGAATCCCTCTGCTGAACACGAAAGGAGACAGCACAAGCTCAAACGTCTCGTACAATCGCCTAACTCCTACTTTATGGATGTCAAGTGCCCAGGTCTGTCATCACTCCCATCAGTCGTCCGAAATACTATGCTCACATTCCCGCCAAAATGTAGGTTGCTTTGCAATCACAACCGTTTTCTCGCATGCACAATCGGTGGTCTTGTGTGGCTCCTGTGCGAGCGTCCTATGCCAACCTACTGGTGGAAAGGCGCGACTGACCGAAGGTTCTATCTGTTAACCTTCCGAGTATGCACTCGCTAATATCACACTGTTTCTAGGGTCTTCTTTCCGTCGGAAGAACTAGATGTCTTTACCCCTTCGCATTTTTCACGCTGCCGCATTGTCACCCAATGACACCCATCATTTGTATTTTCAGACCAAAAAAAGTGCGCTACGTAGCTACGTAGCACTGGGTTATGTAATGCCCCACGGGACCCGCTGAGTGTGCCAATCAGCTCTTGACTCGTAACGTTCATCATGGATATGAATCCTATCGGCAAGCACTGTGCTTTGCAGTCATGCAATGTCCTCGACTTCCTCCCCATCCAATGCACTTGTTTGCATTGGTTTTGCAAGCTTCATATCTCGCCGTCTCTCCACGACTGTTCCTTTGTGCAGCAGCGTCCGCTCGACTCATCGTCCTCCATCCGTACGCGTCCTGAGTGCGCCTTCTTAGGCTGCAAAAAACCATCCCTTGCGATAAGTTTGACCGCCGTCGATCACACACAGGAGGTCGAATCCGGCGCGGCGGCTCCAACTGGCTGCGCTGGCTGTCACCTCGGTTTTTGCGTCGAGTACGTCCTTAGACACCGTGTCCCACGTCCGGGATATCTTACACGACGCGCAGCCACCGTCATATGGAGTCTCACTCGTGTACTGGCCTTACCATCGGGAAGGATAACGTGAAGCATGAGACTGCTCGTGCCATTCTTGCGCGGAATTTTCCGGCAGCCGGCACATCGTCCCGAACACCCGTGGTAGCGCCCAGACAGAGGAGTCATCCTTCCAACCCTCAGAAACTGGCCCAGCTGCAAAAGGTCAATTTAATGGAATTGCGTCACAGAGCCGTCCCTGGAAATCCCAAGGACAAAACGTCTGTGCCGCCTGTCGACCAGCGTCTTCATGTAACAGTGCGTCTTGAGATGATGGACGACGACCGACCAACGAAAGAAGTAGCTCTATGGTTCCGAAAGGTGATGCGAGTCCGTACCAAACATTCGTTCTCTAACGTATCATAGACGACGACCGCGGGCAAGGCACTGGACTTGGTTGCTGAACACTTTGGCTTGTCTCATATAGTTTCCGTAAGTTTCGCTTCCTTTTCTCTTCGCAGTGGTTCTCAGACGACTTAGACTCTGTGTCTGCAACAATTGTCTACCGAAAGCGGAAGCCGTGTGCTGTTGAATCCTTTGGAATTAACGCATCAAATCGATGATGGATCGACGGTCTTGCTGACCTGCTCACAGTCAGACGGATAACTCAACGAGTCATCTATTTGCCCTTTTCGTGTACTTGTTTACCCGCAATACAAGTTATCCGCAGTCTACCTGGAAACTGCATTCTTATTATCCGAAGGAAAAAAGTACATAGTGTAGACGGACAGCAAACAGAAAATCAATGTCCACAGCTGCAGAGTGACGAACATAGCAGAGAGATGCTCTATGCGACGAGGGCAGCTAACCGGCGAAGATGAGGCACGTTGAGGTATGCCGGGACATACGTCTCAAGTCCCGAAACCTCGCGAGGGTATGGGGGCTCATATGGTCCAACTTCCTCTGTTTCGGGGGAGAGAAGGAGGTGGTCATTACGATCATTTGCTTGTACTCGAGAGGCGACGACGCGCAGAATTTCAGGGGAAATAGGATTCTAAAATGATCAATGAGAATCACGCTACTGTGGGCGAGAAAAGATGGACCTACCTCGTATTCTGCGACGTAGTAGTTGGTACACATCCTTTGTATTTGCATAGGACTCAACATCCAGCAAACGTCATAAATAATCTCGATATCAGCGGGCGTTGCCTGTCATTTTGGGTCAGGACTTGGAGTGACGGGTTAAGTGTTCAATGACCTTTTTCAGTTGCAACAGCTTGATGGCTTGCATCAAGTGTTCTAAGTGGAGTGTGCCCTCTGGCATCTCATGCGACTTGCACCATTCCTCTATCCGTGTGATGTTATACTGAATTTGCATGGCTTTTGAACGAATGAAATCAGCATCACGTCAAGATCAGACAACAAAAAAAGTACCTCTCTTCCATGAAGAAAAGTTTCTCCTCATTAAAAGATCGTTGAAGCTCGTGACGCCTACCAGCTTGAGCAGTTCGGTGAGAACTTGGTGAACCACCGAGTCTTCGACATAGTAACTCTTCAGACTCTTCCAGACCTTGTTCAGCAAGTTCAAAATGTCGTCCATACTAAACGCCGGTTGACTGTTCGTGTTGAGAATTCGATTGAATAACCGTCCGCCCCCATCACTCGTAGTAAAGCCTGGGAGAGACTGACTCTCAATCAGGGCAGGTATTACCATCTTCGAAAGACGTTTCTTGGTCTCCTGCATCCAAGTGTGGTAGATGTTGTACTCAAGGCTACCGAGGTCATGCTTGACCACGGTGACGAGACGTTCGTAGTCATTCCAGTCGAACTCGCGAACTGCGTTTTCCTCTCCTGGACCGATGCCTTGTACCATATCACTCTCGGCGACGCAGATGAACGAAAGCATCTCATGTACGTTGGAAAGCCAGAAGATACCAGGAATGATGGCATCCTCTCCATTGAATGACTGTTGACACGTCAGAAGAGATCCGAATAATGCAAGTGAGAGCTAACCATAACATGCGCTTGAATAGCTTCCATGACGTTAGCCAAGAAGCGCTCGCTTTCTGGGATGAGGCCATATTTCCACATTTCGTTGGTGACGAGGCTGATGAGATTTGCTGGGAAGAGAATCTCCTTCACTGCGGACGGATTCGTTGTGCTAGGTGCAGGAATCTTCAAACCCCTGATAAGCCCCATGAGAACGTCTTCGTCCAAACGCTTGATATCTTGCATAAGCCCGATCTTCTCTTCCGCCATGTCGTCGTAACTGCGAAGATTGGCTGCACCGTTGGTCCGCACCCGGAGGACGTTGTCCTCCCCATCGTAGGCAACAGAGACTGCCCGCTGGCTAAGTGCTTGGCTACGTTTAACATCAATCATCACCTCATCTCCAGACGCTCCATACGCGGAGGGGCTAAGCTGAAGAACACCTGCGGAGCTATGCCTTCGTTGATGGCGATTGGGTTGGACGGGTGGTACCAGTGAAAGAGAGTTAGCACTGTTAGGTTCAGGGATGCGGAGTGCCGGGACGAAAGTTGGAGACGTCGGAGGCTCTCGGGCACCTCTCGTCAGAGCATTGTACGCATTGGCACGATTGAGTTGTTCGCGCAAATTGCTAACTTCATTCTTGAGGGTAGTAATGACGGAAACGTCCTCTGTCGATCTCATTGGCGAAATAGCAAATGATTTCTCCTGGGATTGTAGCTGAGCAGCTTGCGCGATCACTTCGTTGGTCAATTTCTGAATCGCCTCCTCCTTCTCCGCTGCCTTGGCGATTGCATCTTCTAGGCGTTTTTCGACGTCAGCTTTCGATTGGAGGAGCTCCTCGCGGCGAGACAACTCAGCCTCCGTAGTCTGCAACGCGGTTTGAAGAGACTTGGCTTTGGCATCTGCTTCCTCGTGCTTCGAACTCCACTGTTGAATCTGTATCTCAAGCTCCTCGAGTTGGGTTTGCAAAGCTTTCTTCTCTTCCGTCCGCTTCTGCAGCGTCTGTGTGAGTTCCACAACCTTGTTCTCGAGGCGGTAGGAGATCTCCTTGAATTTAGACACCGAGCGCGCCTCAGTCCTAAGGATTTTGAGTTGTTTCTTCGCGAGGCGTCGCCGTACGCAAGATTGTATGAAAATGACACGTCTTGTAACGGATCGGTAGGAACGACGGTATAATCTGTATATCGCCCGTCAGGATGCTAAACGAGAGGAAAAACAGGAGGGCGACATACAGTCCACGGAACAATGATTGCAGCAGCACAGCCCCATGTAGCGTCCTCGTCTGCCTGAAGGCTCGCCGCGCCTGTACACTGCGAATACCTAGACGCGCCATGCATTGATATAACGAGTCCATGCAGTAACGTTCGGAACTTACAACTCTGCACAGCGATAACTGATCGGCGAACTTGGAGGAACTTCGACCTTTGAAGGAAACCTCGAACACCAGCCTGTAACCTTTTTGCAGCGACGTCTCTGCGGATACTCTCTACCAGCCACCTTGCCAAGATGCCACGCCACCACGTCTGAATTTTGATAGTAGCACTACGGAGTTCTTGGTACTTTTTAACGGCCATGCGGCGTCGCATGTTCTTTTGCACGATGGTGACGAGGGCGTTGAGTCTTTCAGATCTGAGAGACTCCAACGCAGCAAGCATACCCGCGCGGAAGAAGATCTTAGTAAGACCACCTTGGTACTTGTCAGGGTCGTTGAGCGTCTTCTGCAAGATAAGCGAGCACAAAGGTCTAAGCTCTAGTTTCTGTATCATAGGTTGCCAATCTGCTGACGGGACAAGCATGTAATATCTAGGGTGCTATTTGAGTTAGGCACTCAAGATCAAAACGTTACTCACCGTTCCGCAAATTCCTCGTAAGTCCAGCGAGAAGGGTATCCAGCGCAACTGATGCGGATAGTCTCCAAAACACCACAAGCACGGAGCTGTCCCAAGACCTGAGAGGGTACAAATTCCCATGGTTTCTTGGCTTCGTTCGGTTTGATGCATCGAATGTAGTGGACGTTCGTGATGCTAAGCGTGTCCATCAACGTGATTAGGGATGCTTTGAATATCGACCCTTGTGTGGGTTTCTTGATCGCTGCGCCCGGTTTCTTCGGTCCGGCGCCTGAGGCTACCAATGTTGAGCGACCTGGATCCGGAATGATTGACGACCGACGAGATCCCCCGCTGCCGGAATCAGAGAGGGAAGGAGAACTAGGATGAGGAAGATCGGTAGACTTGTCCACCGATTTGACTGAGCCGAGAGCAGTATCCAAAACCTCCTTTAAGAATGGATTTTTGGTGGTTGCTAACAGTACCATATGTTCGTCTGGTACCGTATCCCTATTCTTCTCCAGGAAGCCGTCAACCTCATACGTAACGTCTAACGCGTAGTGTGCAATCGTGAACGCAGAATTTCCGAACCGGGGCTTCTTGAAGACAGCTTTATTGGCTGGCTTCAACAATTGCGCGCTGAGTTTCTGCAGAAAAGAAGCGTCGCTGCCCGAGGGTAAACGGGATTCTTCGTCAAGGAGAGAAAGGACACCAAGCCTGCCCTCAATGACGTCGATACACGGCTGGTTGTCTGAGAAATCAATGAACGTCCAGTTGATTTGTTCCTTCATGTATTCTTCCTGTTCAAGCTTGAACACATGCGAGTTGAACTAGAAGCGGGGAACATCAGACGCGCTCCCAAAAAAACTTGATCCAGTCCTACCTCCTGCTGCAGTTTTTCATTGGCGTAGTTGATGCTGAATTGCTCGAAAGAGTTCTGCACAGAGGGATGAGCTAGGAGTGCCGTTGCAAAGAGGTAAGGACTACCTTCTGGAAGTGCTCGAACCCATATATATCCAATACACCTATGAACATCTCCGCACGTTCGGCAGCATCTCCATTCTCTCCGGCCAAGCTTTCATTGACGATTGCAACCAGCCATTCGAATAGACATGCATACACAAATTTCGCCACGCTATCCCTGACTACCGTTGCCTGCGCGGCATTCAGAGAAGTGACGATCTTTTCGGTGCGCGTAACGATCTGCTTCTTAACCGTCCACTTCTTGAACTCAGAAAGAGTGATCCCCAAGAATCGAGTGGCCAAAAGGAGAGACGGATCTTGCTCATCAATAGAAGATTCGTTTCGTGCCTGGGTAACTTTGACGTTTCCGAGATGTAGAAGAGCAGAGAGAAGCCTAAAAACGGCCCATTGTTTCTCAACACTAATGCCAACGGTCGAAAGAGCCTGCTGAGTGGCGCGGAATTCCTCGGCATCATCGACACCTGCAATCGGTGTTGAAGTAGGCCCACCTTGCTTGAGGTAGTGGAATTTGGTAATATCCGTATCTAGCCCAAGGTCTTTCCGCTCCTTTAGTGGGGCACCCGCGCACAGTTGATAGAAGATATGATAGTTTCGTTCTGTAGTTGGCTGAAAGACGATACGCGACCGCTCTAGAAGGTATGTACGAATGCGTGCACCGACGATTTTCGGTTTTCCGTCGAAAAGAATCTAAGGAACAGTCAGTTGAAGTGACAACTTGCACATGAAAATGTGCAATCTAACCTGGATATACTTTCCAAAACGCGACGAATTGTCGTTACGTGTCGTTTTGGCATTTCCAAAGGACTCGAGAATCGGGTTCGTAGCTAGGATCTGGCGTTCTATCTCAGTTGACTCATCTAGAGATAGTTTTGTCTTGGCCTTGGCTCCAGAGCCAGGGGGGTTGATCGATGCGATATATCGCATTATGAACTTGGCCTAGATAGACCTTAGAATAAAGATAGACCTAGTGACTGGAGATGACATACGGACTCAGTTTTACCTGCACCACTGTGAAGTATATGAGAAAGGGATGACTGAAAGAGATAAGGAAGGTACCTCTCTCCAGACACGATGATAGTTTGACCCATGCCTTCCTTTGCCATGGCAGTGTACGCGTCCTCGGCGATGGCAAAGAGATGAGGCTCAAGCTCGCCTCTCTTTCGACCACTATAGGCTTGAATAATCTCCGGACCATAAAGAGTGACGCGTTGGAACGGATTAACAGCAATGAGGACGATGCCACTATAGGTATATATGCTGTGCTGGGCATAGCGATTACGGATCGTGTGCAATACTGCGTGAAATGTTAGAATGACGGCGGAGAGGAGGTAGTGCGGAGCACATTACCCGAAGGCTCGTTGAGGTGGGAAAGCGTGGCTAGATCGTCCGCAGTTTCCAGTAATGGGGGATTCCGCAATGGAGGCAGACCTTCCTTTCCGGCTTTGATATCCTTTCCAGTTGTATTGATGACGATTTCCTAATGAGAGGCGGTTGGATGATGAGGGCAGGACGAAGGCAAGATGGACGCGTACCTTGCCGCGCTCGTCGAGGAAGATGAGTTTGATAGCGTCGTCATTGCACTTCGTGACACTGGTGACCTCTGCGGACACCCAAGCCTGCTCTTTGTCCTCGAACCAGACTCTGGTCCCCTTGCTATAGATGTTTTCGGCCATTCGAGGGCCAGTGTCGTGGAGATCGTGGTCGTGGTCGTGGTCGAGACACGCCCTCACTGTGGCGTGACGTGACGGCCGTGAGTCGTGACAGTGTGCGTTTTCACAATCACGTGGTTCTATTTTCTTGGCACGTGCTCGCGTCTAAGTCACATGACTGAATACCTGCAATTAATGTGCTTGCGGCGTTTCCGAACATCGGACTGCAAGACATAGGTCAGCCGCAACGTCGCACTGAGCCACCAGCCGCCACTGTTGCTCTGCCAGTTTGCCACCACGTTCGTCGATATCCTCCATGGATCTTGCACTCCCTCGCGGTCAGCAACCCAACCCTTCAGGGTATCCATCTCAACCAACTCCTTTTGTTCTTTGCTATCGCTTCAACCATCAAAGGCGACCCTCTACGGTGATCTTCTACCAAGAGGCTGAACGTATTCAACCTGCTCGTTCACCTCATGCCCGTGCTCTGAGCTTGCTCAGCTCACATCTCTTGAAAACGAAGAAGAATCATTTTTCGTCAATGCAGAGGATGAGCAGACTGACATGGATGTACTGCTCACTGCATCTTACTCCCGGCACAAGACGATGAGACAACAAAGACACAGAGAGAAAACAGGACACACACTTGTGTTGGGAAAACTCGTTTCTGAGCGTCCTGTCGTTCACTGACGACGTTACGTAGGATGAGATCGCGATGCATGAGTACCCGTACTAGGAATCACAGTTCGCCAAGAACCGATACGTGTCCGGGGTGAGCGCGCAGGCCCGGATGCGAAGAGACGGTTCTTCGGTCGTTCGCCAGGTCACTTTCAGTCCAGGTTTAGTGAGGCCGAGGTCGGCTACAATTGCAATATAAGGAAGAGGATTCAAGGAACTCTCATGTGCGCCATCGATCTTCGGGAATAGGAATAGTCCTCTGAATCTTGCTCAGCGCGAGCCTTGTCAATGTCAGATATCAGGATCTGGGACATGCAGTCGGCGGTGCCACCGCGCCCAGGATTGATTGACCTGGAATAGATATGAATGGCTTCATCAACAGCCGGCTCAAGATAGCAACACTGGATGGCACATGTCCGCTGCCAATGTTGCGTCTTCCATTCGTTTAGGCTGCATAGGGACATCAACATGAATGAGACACGCGAAAGGAAACAACTTGCTTCAACTGATCAACCGCCTTCCTATTGATTTCGGACAAAGGGCTCCATGGATATCCAGTGCGAAAAATTCACGTAGGCATCCTTGAATGCCTTCTTGGCATTGGTGCCCGCCAGATCCGACCAGAAACCCTTGCCAAAGACAAATTCGAAAAACTCAACCACAGGGATCATGCTGCAGTGAAACAGCTCACGGCGTATCCAAGCCATCATTAGATGCGAAAGGTGCCCGGGATTTCACGAACAGATCTTTCAAGTTGACAAGTGGCCAGAGTAACCGACTGACCAGCTGGCCGCGTTGCCCCATGTCAATCATTCCACTGTCAACCTTGCACTCCATTGTATCGAATGTTGTTCCCAACAAGTTATCATCTTCGTGGAGCTTATGCGCTGCAGCGCATGACAAGAAGGGTTGATGGGTAGGTGGTGCAACTTCACGTGCGATCCTCGGTTGCTGAATAACCGCACGGAAGTGGCTTGCAATAGAAGATTAACGAACGGAATGCTTTCCCGGTGACCAAGGCGAAACCTCTGACCGAGTACGCTCAGGCCTAGCTGGGTCGTACCATCGCGACGTAGTCAGCTTTTGGCCCACGAGTTCGAAAACCTAGTTCAAAAATTTCCCGTCCCTGTCCATTAGAGACAGCTAGCTATGAGCACAGAGTTAACAATCCACATTCTAATAATATGAAAAGTAGGAACTTACAGAGGGCGACCATATCGTAAGATATGCCTTTTGCTTTCGCAACCTCACCAAGTGGAACTTCTTCATCGGGTCCAGGTGACAGGGCATGCTGGTCCCAACTCACAGAATGGCGGGAATATTGATTCACCGCAACGTGAAATTCTGGCAGAGTCGACTGCCAGACTTGTTAGCAGGAAAGAAGTGGAGAGCTTCTGGAGATGCAAAGTCGGTGACTTTCGACGTCGTCGATGCGAAAAGCACCCAAGCATCTCCAAAGCGACTCATTTTAGAATACAAATCGATGATCCGAAATTTTACTTGTTGAATGCCTAAAATCTTACGGAGCGAATGGTCGTCGAACGCGATGACCAGCTTGGGCTGACGCAAGTTTGTGGCAGTGTCATATTGGCGCGTTCGCGTTATTTGTTCGAGCCAAACACTGACCGGGGCACAAAAAGGTACGCGCGTGGACTTTCAAGTTCACAATGTCGTGTTCTCTCCAACCTTGCTCTTCGAGTACAACGCTCTCCATCTTCGTGCCTCCGCCGCCCAGGTGTTCATTCCTCGTCATCCTGCATCCACTGCCACAGATCCTGCCGCCTCTCCTAACCAAATAATCCATCCCTAACCGGATGATTTCTAACCCTAAGAGTTTGAATGTCGGCGGGAGCATATCATCGTCCAGGTGTGGGCAACAGCGACCTGGGATGGCGTCGCTGACAGGTGAGGTCTGTTGTTGATGCAGGGATTCTTGACTGGCGCGTTTCAGGGTGGTACCTCGTCTGCTGTCTTCATTGTCTGCCATGAAACCTCCTTCAAGTGCCTCAACATGTCTCCGGAACGTATCTATCTCGATTCAACGCGCCCTTCGTCGATGCACGAACAAGTATCACCTTTGTGTCATCTCGGGATCTCTTTTACGCAGCGCAAACACACGCACAGAAAGCCGATGCTTTCACTGTGTCCAGCGAACGTGGCAAAAAGGGAATATGATACCGGACGGGCGACTACTCAGCGTTACGAGGGTGACGCGGTGTCGAAGATGGATGCCAGAGATATGTCGCGGTTTTCCTTTGGCATGACCGGAGGTTGAGCAGAGCACGGACAAGCGGTGGGCTGTAGTAATCACCTGCGACGCACAGCGTGGGCCACGCACAGAGCGCTTTTGCTCGCACTGCCCATTCGTCGTCCTCGAGTTCATCCTTTACCGTGAACACCCTCATCTGTGTTGACCCACACTGCTCTGGATTACGCACGTGTTCCCAAAGACTAGAGTCTTCGACTTTTCCCATGAGTCGTAGGTATGCCCTCCAGGGCTAGCCTTGCTTCTCTATCCTGGTGCTTTCACGTCTTGGTTGCGCGCCATGGGCAGCGCCGAGCTCCCTGTTGCCTTTTTGAAAGTCGCACAGATGCTCGGTGCCGGTGTCCTCAAACGTCGGCGTACGTAGCGAACTCGACATGGTTTCGAGGTGGCTTGGGTCGTGGAACCCTAGTTTGGATTGCACTTGACTGTTGAATGCGATACGCACAGGAAGCGCACTCATTGATTCTACGTTTGGTTTGCGAAACTCAACCATCTCAGTCTTGACAGATGCAGCCCTCCCACCCCTGTCGTACTTCAGTCTAGCGACGTATCGTTTTCTCGGCTCCAATGCGCTGCTGGTCGTTCTGTAACCGGTCTGCATCGCCTTCATTAGGAGCACAAGTGATTTCTAACAGGATGACGGTTTCGCGCAAAGATGGCCAAGACCTACCTTTGGATCAACTCCCTGTTTGCTTTTCGCACCCTGGCTTACTTCCCGGTCAACGCGATTCTCGTGATCCACACTCTACTTGTCGTCCCGCGGGCTTTCTCACTTTCGTCCACATTCGAGGGCAAGCGCACCCGTCTTGATGAATCCGACTCCTCGCTGAAATTACCACTCCCACGGGAGGGGTAACAGAGATTTGTTCTCGAGGGCAGCAGGATTGGACGAGTCGAAGACGAATGCACGAACACTTGGGTCGTGTGACCATGCACAGAGAGGGCAGGCGGTGATGACATTGGCCAGACAGATCACAGATGCCGTTGAACCTGGGCCATGGGAACGGACAGAACTGCAACACACGGGGTAGCCAGTAGCGAGCCGTCGCGGGAGTGTTGTTCTGTAGCACGAAGGTCCGAACGAGGGTACCCAGGTGGCAGGATGGAGGCTGGCGCATTCGGTGGAGCGGCAACCGACGAGAGTGGACGTTGCAACCCCGATCATGCACGGAGTGTGTGCGGGCGATGGTGACTGGAGTGGGGGAATGCTGGAGACTGGGACTGGGTTCGGTCTTGCGATTGTCACTTGATGACGATTGTGACCACTGGAACGACTGGTGATGGGGGATCGGCGAGGCGCTGAACCGCCTGTGACCCGGACGACGATCCCACCAATTTTTGGAACTCATGCTATCCTTTGGACGGCTTAGAAATGTGTAGTAGTGTACGATGAGGAATGTTGACGTGTGTTTGATTACATATTTGAGAGAGTCAGAGCTTGATTCAAGGTGAGGTCACTGCACGGCTTCAGCACGGGCGATGGACACGTTCTTCAACAGGAAGAGGCAGCGACCGCGGACGTCGTCTGTCTCAGTTCCGGACTTGGCTGATTCCGTTCCGTATGACAAGTTGCCCGCCATCAACCGCTCTCCCCTCACAGTCGGGACACTATCTCAGGGTCTCCGTGGTGCACCTACAACACCCGCCATCTCTGCACCACTCACAAATCCATCCCTTACAGCCAACGGCATAGATCACCACCGCAAGGACAAACCCATCCCCTCCCCAGCCAGACCCGAATCTTCCTTCAGCACTCCCGACTCGTCCACCCTCTACAACGAGTCTCATGCTTCCTTCCCCGCAAAGCGCCCAAAGACGCCCACCTCACACAAACTCCGCAAGAGCGAAGCCTCCACCTCCTCCGGTCGCAGGAGTCCTTCAGGCTCCGAGTTCGGCTCAGTCCTCATCCCTCCATCTCCCAGCGTCGCGAGCACAGTGTTGCGAGCCCGCAATGCCCAAGGCGATCCCTCCTCCCGTTTCTCGAGCGCTACTCTTCACTCCGACGGCCACTCTACCCATCTCTCTCAGACGTTCCACAAGCCTCATACCGACGAATTTCATTTTCCTTACCCAGACAACAACGAGGACGTCGAAGCCCTTTTCGCTCGTGTGGCTCAGCAGCGTGATCTACACAACGTGGACAATCTCCCTATCCATCAAAAGTGGAATATAGTCTATGCCGCAGAGCAAGTGCGGTGGCAAGAGGAACGAAGTAGAACCGAGCATGTTCGCAAACAAGGCGATGCAGGACAAGCCCTTCCACCCGCAGAGGGCTCCCCCGAATGGTACATCCGCAAGTTCTTGGATGGAACGATCAACGCAAAGCAAGTCTCCAGCGTTTGGGTCTCGCTACGAGGAAATGAAGCAAGGTGGGAGGAAATTTGTCTCATCCTCGAATGCCACTCACTTCTTTTGTAGTTGGCTGGATGATTTCATTGATCTCAGAGGCACAGCGGTATTGGCGCAGACCCTTGCGCAGATTAGCCGCAAGCCCAAGAGGTAATCACCATTCCTCTCTAGTGATCGGACAACTCAACCCTCTTTCACCCAGGACTCAGTCCGATATATCATTGGAGCACGAAATCGCCAAATGTTTGAAGGTCATCTTCAATAATACTGTAAGTATGCTTGAATTCTTGTATTCATCTGATCTCATGTACCTCACAGATTCGTGTCCGGGAAGCCATAAAAATTCCTAATGTTGTCACTCAAATAATATCGGCTCTCAATTCCCCCAACCTACCAACCCGACGGGCAATCTTAGAGGTGGTGTTATCGACTGTGTACTGTTCCAGTGATTCCCTAGATCTTGTCTTCCACGGCCTAGCAACTCTCAGTCAAACTAACGGCGATTCGACTGGTTGTTATGATTACTGGTTCCAATCGTTCGAAAGTGCCCTCCGAGGAAGGGGGAAAATGGGAAGCCTTGTTGGTGCCAGCGAGGAATACAAACGCACTGGTGGAGACGGCGCAGGGTTGGTCGATTACGCTGTGAGACTACCTTTCTTTCCTTCGCGCCTTCTGTCACTCATGCTTTATCCCAAAGCTCTTCAATATTGCCCTGTTGGTTTACATCATGGAAATGATTGACGACCTTGACGTTCGTATACACCATCGCGCTCTCATGGATTCTGCGGGCCTTCAACGCATCATCGTTCTCTGCCGCGAGCTTAATGCTGCCCCCACGAACAAGCACCTAGATGACCTCGAAGCCATACTTGACGAAGACGAACAACGCCTGAAAGAACGCGAGGATGCTGCTATACTAGGTAGCTTTTCCAACCCAGAAGATATTTGGAACACTCTGTGTGCACGGATGGAGGATTCGCCCGCCAAAGATTACTTCCTCTCCATGATGCGACATTTATTGTTGATTAGAGAGGAGGGTCCTCAGCTTGCGTATCATTATCGCCTCTTGGATTCGGTGATCTCGGACATCGTTATGGATGGTAAACTGGCAACAGCGGAGCAAAGAATTGGGCATTCAGTACAACAGCTGATTGCCCAGTTGAACGAATCTGATAGGCTTCAAGTGGCGGAGAACGAGGCTGCCGATAGTCGCGCTCAGGCTCTCCGCCTAAAGCTTGAGAAAGAAGCACTTGAAGAAGAGATATCGCAAGGTCTCGATGGGCTGGTCGGCCAATTAAAAGGCAAAGTATCTCATCTTGAACAACAACTAGCCACTGCCCGCGATACGACATCTAGGCTCCAGTCTCAGCTCGAAGTGCAAAAAGCTGGGTACGAGGAACAGATCGCGCAGCTCGAAGCGCAGATCATGGAGCTATTTAGGATGTTGAAGGAAGTTGGGAAGGGTGTGGACAAGATCATTGAATCGAACACTGGGTCCATGGATAGGAAGACGCTCATTGAGGTACTCAACAAACATTTTGAACGGACGAAGACAATCGACATCCTTGAGGGTAAGGGCCGGAGAAGGAAACGAGCCAGTAATGGTGAAGGTGAAGGTGAGGACGGTACTGAGGAGTCGGATGAAGATTCGCGAGACGCTACGCCTAGAAAGACCGACGTGAAGAGGGATAATTCTAGCCGCATCCGTCCTAATGGGTCGACGAGATCTGCTCGAGTATCAACAGCGCACCTTGGTCGCGACTCCCAGTTCATGGACGCAGACGAAGCGGATGTACGTGAGCAAATTCGACACCAACTCGTTGCCGGTGTCAAGATTGTAGGTTCATACGTGGGGACTTGCACCGCTAGCTAACGATTCGGACAGCTCTCTCCGGAAGGTGGACATATGGCTAGTCCTCGTAGTATTCGCGGTTCACCAAGGCGGACAAACAGACTCATGGCTGGCGAAGATACTCCTTCACTTCGGAGGAATCGCCCCAGTAACCTTGTTGTCCCCTGTCTTGATGATTCACTTGATCATAGTGATGATATGTCATTGCGGGGTAATGAACAAGACATTGAGAGCGAATTCGGACAGTCAACTTACAGTGGGTCTAGCGCCCTGACTAACGGCACCCATGCTACGTCTGTTAGCTCAGTTAGCAAATTTGCGGAAGGCTCGCGTGGTCCTCAACCCCCATCATTCTCTGACCAACTCGCAAAGCGGCTCAATGCTCATGGCCGTGCTCCATCAATGCCAGACAACAGTACTACGTCACTCCCTACACTTCCTGAAGAATCGGATTCCGCAGACGTTTCGTCATCATCATTACTGCCATCCCCGCCACCACCCCCGCCGCCACCTCCGCCACCACCACCGCCACCCACCCTTCTACCCGGGGGTCGTCCCCCTCCGCCTAACGGTGATGCAGATGACGATGAAAGCCCGCCGCCTCCGCCTCCGCCTCCTCCACCACCTCCTGTTGGTTTCCTGGGAAATCCATCCTCCGGTGCCTCATTCCCGCCCCCGCCGCCCCCGCCGCCACCACCTCCTCCTTCGATGAGGGGGAGCTCTACCCCAAATTCTGCTCGCGCGTCCATGCTCCTCGGAGCCAACCTCTCTGTTATGCTTTCTTCCCGCAAGGATATGCCTTACACGCCGGGAATCAAGATGAAACAACTTCAGTGGGACAAGCTTCCCCATCAGCAAGTTGCCAAGACGCTGTGGAGTGGTGAGGATACTCAAAGGGAACAGGAAATGTTGAAGAAACTACAGTGTGATGGAGTGTGGTCGGAGATGGAGGAAGACTTTAAGGCGAAGCAGCTTATGATCAATCTACTGGGTGCGTGGAACTGTTTGGAAAATAACCCTGGCCCGGACTTATCGCCCTCACCTACCTCAACAGCTCGACAGAGGCAAGCCGAACTGAAGAGTGTGCTTGATCCCCAGACCAAGAAACGTGTTGGTACGTCGTTCGAAAGTCCATCCTGAACAATATAGTCACATTGTTTACCCTCACGCAGAGATTCTCATCCAGCGGGTAAAATCATCAGAACCAGAGGAGATTGCACGACGGATACAACAATTTGATCAAGATTTGTGTACCGAAGTTTTCCTCAGCGAACTGAAGGGTGTCTTGCCAACTCCTGAACAGGTAAAATCCCTGACACGAGACTATCATCATCAATACTCATTTTTGTCAGGTTGGCAAGCTCAATGTGTATCGGAAAGCTGAAGCTGAAGAGCTCGCTGGCTTGCACCCATCTGACCGACTTATGGTGAAGCTCATCCAGATTGAGCGACTCGCTCCTCGGATAGAGGGCATGCTTTACAAATGCAAGTTTGAGGAGCAACGGTTACTACTTGATGAGGTGAATGCGTCTTCAACAATCCCTCGTTACGCAGCTGAGTGTGCTGTAAGGGTGCTAGGAAAGTTAGTCAGGCTAGCGAAGCCTTGCTCCATGCTAAGCAATTCAAAGAAGTGCTGAATGTAAGTCTTCCCCTCGTCAATAAACTCAGTTGTTATTCACTATTCCCCAGCTAATCCTCATGATTGGTAACTATATGAATGGTACTGGCATCAAAGGTGGCGCGTTTGGTTTCCGCGTCAGCAGCATTAACAAGGTTTGCGCTGTCAATTTTTCCTCCCTCAAATCGTACTCAAAATTTTTTTTGGGAAGCTTGTCGATACGAAATCCGTCAACAATACCACGCTTTTGCATTTCCTTGAAAGGACCATTCACAAACACTTCCCTGATATGGTGGAGTTCGTCGAGGAGCTGAATAAACCGGCGGAAGCCTACCGAGGTTCGCATGGATCACGTCTCACTTTAGTATCTAACACCTCGCATAGTTAATGTCCAGGATGTCAGGAAGGATCTCATCGTTCTCCGAGACGGTCTTAAGCGTATACGTCAAGAATTGAACGAGCATTACGTTGAAATGGCTCAGAACGATGGCTTCAGCATGCAGATGTGGCAGTTCGTTGGCAAGGCCACTGCGAGGCTAGATGACCTTGTTGATGATGTTAATCATGCGGAAACTGCTTTCATCGAGGTCGTTGCATACTATGGTGAAGACGACAAAAACATGACATCGACAGAGTTTTTTGCGATTTTCAAGACCTTCGTCACTTCGTACAGGGTGAGACTCTAGGAATTGTGACTTTGACGGGCAGATTGTTGACAGTGCCTTTTTCCTTAGAAATGTATGATGGATAATCAGACGGCAGCCGAGGAAAAGCTCGCAATGGAGAAACGCAAACAGGCTATGGCAGAGTCAAGACTACACCGACAGAACGCCCTAGAACAATCCGGCCCTCTAGGGGAGGACAACGCAGTCTTGGACAACTTGCTAGAGAAGCTGCGCAGCGGGAATAATTCCCGCAAGGCACGTCGGGAGCGTACGGCCAAACCAGAAATCAAACCTGCTATGTCACTTGTCATCACTGACGGCGCTGACGCTGCGCACCTTGCGCAAAATATGTTGGCGGCACTCCAAGCAAACGGCTTTGATCCTGCAAGCTTGCCTTCATCTCCAACGTCTACGGCTCCGAGACGAAGGGCAAGACGAAGGACACAGGGATTGGCGAGCGAGGCTGGTGACTCGCATTCCGAGGTGGCATCGCCTGTGGTTGGATTGCCTGACCTCCCCACAGTATCGGACTTCGGGTTGGAAGCAGAAACAACCGCGGACTTGTCATGACATATCATTGCCCTTGTAAGCCAAATGTATGTTTCTATCTGTATTTATTGTATCTGCTTGCACTAGTTTTTCGTCATCTACATGTCCCCTGCCGTGCGGCGAGCATATCAAATCCTGATTCTGGAATCCAGTACAGAAAAGGGCATCGAGTGAAAGTTTGGATTCGAGTGTTCTTTGCACCACAAACGACATGTTATCTTTCACGCTGTTAGGCTTCCACCTTGCTGTTTGCACCTTACCCTCTGTGCTGGCACAGAACGGAACCGCGTTCCAGGCAGCGGCCATCAAAGCTCACTTCAACCAATCGGGACTGGTCCCGTCGGTTTTGGAAGCGTTCACCCCAAACGCTCTTCTCGACGTCTCTCTGAAAGGACTGGGGAGCATCGCCATCGGCCAACATGTATCGAGAGAACGTGCGTGCATCACCGAATCATTCGGCGGGACACCGTGACCGCCTCGGCTGATCTGGTCCACACACAGAGGCTCTCTACGAACCGGACCTGTCGTTGACGGCCATCAACGCGTCGACACCACTCCATGGCCCGTACACCATCATGATGATCGACGCGGGCCCGCCGGGGTCAGACCAACGCCAAGGTCAACGACGCCATTGGCTAGTCAACAATGCGGCCGTCCCTGGTGTGTCATGTCTGTTCGCGTGTGTGTGTGCGCGCGACAAGATGGCTGATGGTCGAGCGATTCGAAGCGTCTTCGCATGCAGAGGTGTCCATGGTAGGAGCTACCGTCGTCACTCGGTACATCCCGCCGAATCCTCCTGTGGGGAATGGACCACATCGGTGAGTCCTTTTTTTTTCCTCTCTCTCTCTCTTTCTGTTTTCGCGCGATAACGTGTGGAAGCCGAGGGAGAACACGGCGACGCGTCGTTCTGATCTTTATCTTTTTATTTTTATTCTTTTCAGATACGTACTCCTGGTGTTTGCTCAGCCAGCCGACTTTTTGCCACCGCCTGACCTCTTTCGAGAGAACACGGGTGGCGGCATCTTTGCATTGGACGGTTACGCAAAGGTGAGCCGTTGGAACTTGTTGCGGTGGACTGCCAACTAACCCTGACGGATGGGGCATATTCAGTACACCAGGCTGGGTCCTGTAGTCGCAGTGCGTGCTGCACCTTTGCTGTATGAAAGGTTTAGCTGATAATCGTCCTCGCCGGTAGGCTTCTTATTTCACATGTCAGCGAGGCCCCGCGACAGCCTCTCTTCCGTCGACGAGTCCTGTTGTTTCTGCGACGCTTCCCGGGTGGACAGGTGTAGTCAAGCCCACGCAAGCAGTCGCACAAAAGGCAAACTCAGGACTATTGAGCACAACGCACAACACGCTAGCCTTATTCCTAGCTCCCATCATGGGTTTCTTAGCTTTGTGATATCTCGAGATTTGGTTTGTATCGAGTTCGTACTGGCGTCCTGCATAAGTTGTTGAAATAATATATACATAAATTCCCCGAAAGAATGCAATGTAACATGCAGCAAACACCGTGATAAACCAAACTGCTTATGTGAGTAATCTGAGTAGCGCTCAGCTTCCATAGCGCTCCCGAGCCTGCGTTGCGACAAAAGAGTGAGAAGTTGCGGCTTGACGTCGTCATCTCTGTCCCCTGAAGTCCTATCGCACTTACCGCTTCTTGAGCCATGTGCACGTAGCCCGAGTAACCTTCAGTATATTTTCCCAACTCCTTGCCTTTGCTAGCACCGAGGCCGACGCCCTGTGCGTAGATAGCGGTTTGGCTACACGATCAGTCAGCACGTTGTCCCGGTAAGAGTCAGAAAGAAATGTTACATCGGGTCAACACGACCGTCACCCTCTGTACCCAAACCCGAGCCCTCTGTCCAACCCATCCTTTTCAATAGCTTGTTGCCAACGTTGTTGTCGTCCTCGCCAGGGGCTAGGGGGACAGGAGGTGGCGAGGGTGGCGGAGGAGGTCCTTCAGCAAATCGCTTCTTCTTCTGGACTGTAGTAGTTGAACCGTTCTCAGGCATCGGAATGTCCGGCTGATTATGCATGATTCGACGCTCGGATGCGCGATCGCGATACTTGGGTTGTTCGGCTTCGGCTACTTTGAGGGTAGAGGCCTTTCGAATAGTCTCCACTTTCTGGCGAGCGACTTCGCGCAAATTTGTGTCCTTGAAGTTTTTCTGTTGCGTTTGAACGAGAGCGATATCCAGCGAGCAATGTGCAAAATAAAACATGACAGTGGTTAGTTCCATCTGGTAAGCAAGCACGAAGAACAGATGACGATGCGAGCCTTATGAAGAACAGATTCTTTATTGTGACGCTTGAGTTGGTCGATGTTTTTGAACTGCCTTGCACAGAGTAGACATGTCATCGCATTTGTGTCAGAGAACTCGAAGTCGGCTTCCACCGGTTCCGGAGTCGTCGCTGTTGATGGCCCGTTGGAGATCGATGTAGAAACCTGGGAGATTGGCAGGTGAGTGTTGTTCGTTTCGACACTTGGTGTTTCAATCTGAACCCTAGGTACCACCGATGTTGGACCTTCCTTGAGTTCCTCTTGAACTTGGTTCCATTTCTGAATATTGTTGGCAGTCTAAACCGAAGTTAGGTATAACTGACATTGGCCACGTGGAAAAGAGTTCGTGCCTTTTTACTGGCGATCAAAGGTGCAACCTTTTTAGCTGCCGTAGCTATGATCAGGGTGAGTAAACCAGACAGAAAGAGCGCATTACAAGAATGGAAACCTTTGTCGTCTTCAGCTGCCAGCTCGAGCCCCGCCTCTTCATCCCCAGGGTCAAATTCTTCTGCAGAAAATCCTAGGGGTTTCGGTGCCGACAGTGATGCCAAGGGTTTACCACCCGTTGGTCCTGCCTTGAAGTTGAGAGTGACCGGTTTGTCAGAGACGGGCAACGCGGATGGTGCTGGTGGTTTCTTCGAATCATCTGCAATATGTGAGATCATCACGAGCCACAGACAATCTTCCGACACACCTCTGGCTTTCTTCCTCTTCTCTTTTTCCTTGGGAGTAACAGTGGCTCCTTCTGGAGCCTGTGCGGCCACCGTTTCGTCTACCTTGAACTCCAAGACGGCAACAGTCGCTGACTCATCCCAGTACTTGACAAAGGTGTTTTCAACACCACCAAGGTTGAGAGACGACGTGATCGCAGTGTCATCACGAAGCATGTAATCCGCGACTTGTTGAAAGGAATATGGATGTGCAAACGAGGCCGCAACAGGTTTGTCAGAAATGCGAAAGCCAGAGGGATGGATTTGTGGTGACATAGTATTCGCTAGAACCATAGACGCGGACTACGGAAATAAGCATGACAATGACACGGTTAAAAATTGGAGTACCTGAATGTCGACGAATTCCACAAAAGTAAATTGGAAGCTGGCCAAGGTCACTTTGTCCTTGATAAGAATGATTCGCTTCATGCCCTTGTGACCCTCCTTTCCAGCACCTGCGGAACCCATCATTGCTTGTGCTATGGCCTGAGGGCCGGAGAGGGGGTCCAATCCACGGAAGAGCAGCACGGCAGCGGGAGCGTTGCCAATATCACGTGTTCCATCGTTCATGTTTTGCCGACGGCCTTTGTCGTGAGGTAAAGCGCTTTGGGAATAATCGATTTTTACTCTGCGACCGTTATGTGGAGTGCCCGTCTCAAGGGCTTTGTAAAAGGTTGCTTTGGCAGAAGCCCCATGGGACGCTGGAGGTGGAACTTGAACGAATGGAAATAGAGGGTCCACAAATGCACGGGCGTGTTCAACGCTCGGGAACTGAGCGAAACCAAAGCCCTTCGAGATACCTTCAAAAATCCAATAGTCACACACGTCAATGCGCTATACGGCGTATAATATGAATAGGGCAAGTGCCTGATGATCTGTCTCTTATGATGGTGACGGTCTCGATGTTGCACCCGTGGCTGGAGAGGTAAGCCTGCAGCTAAAGCATGGAGATGGATTCAGCTTTGTATCGAAGGACATGTAAAGTGTATCGACAAACATCCGCCTCTGAGAAATCAGGGTCTAAACCCAGAAAGATAACATGCGAACTGGGTTCGCTTGGGACCAGGCGCTTCTTAGTATGGAAGCCCTTGCCATGACGGTCGTCATTTGCATAGTCGGGTGCGGAGTCGGTGTGTCTGCTTGCATTGGACTGACCGTAACCGGACTCGTAGGCTGACTCGTCGTAGGAGTGTGCATCATACCCCTGCAGCAAGTAAGAGCTGGCAAACGCAAAACGGACGCATGGACATACTCCATTGTTATACTTTCGGCGCTTTCCGTCGCCATAGTATTCGTCTTCCCGACCGCGCATATTTCCTCTGTTATCTGCAGGCCAATAGTTTTGGTCAGGCCAGTTATCTTTACCCTTGTCCCAGTCGCGGTTGTAGGCCATTGTTGTGAAGACGAGAGGTGGTAGTGGTGGTAAAAACGAGAACCCGGCAGGTGGCTACTGCAACATATTCCCGTTGAACCAAACAGTGCACAACAACGTTCTTCTACACTACCATTTAGAAATGGCCGCTGCGAGTACGTCCGGGCGCGTTCTTCCTTGTCGTTTCCAACGCTGACCATTTTTACAGGCTACCTCAAGGTACCAAAAATATAACCTCGTGTCTGTTGCGTCTGACCGTTTCTAGGTCGATCCCGCTATTGAACGATGGAATCGCATGGTGCGTAATTTGAATGCACAGGGATTGCGTTCTAACAATCCTACAGCGCGAAGATGCCTACAAACACTTTCGTTTTACCCGCCGCACGACCTTGATCTCGCTGACCGGCTTCGTATTCGTTCCCGGAGCCATTTACTACCTCGCATCGCAAACACACGTAAGGACTGCATGGTCCGTTGGCGCTCTGTTGCTGATTACACCTCACACTGTAGCTAAAGTACAAGTGGACGGGCAAACGGAGAGGCGAATCCCTCACTGAGTACTGAAAGCGTGGTAGATGTATGCTGGATAGAATGTCCATACGCATGTCGTATTGTGCACCATTCTAAAACCGTTTGCAGAGTTCTATGGCTACCTTGCAACCCCCGCCGACAACGGTACTCAAAAGTGCATGTGCCGGGGCTCGCTGTGAATGTTGTTCGATTGCAGTGTCGAGGTGTTCCAGCTCATCGTCCCGCAACTCTCTGATGACGTCTCGTAGCACTGGCACGCTGGGATGTGACGATGGCAGTGATTCAAAGTCTTTCAGTTGGCTGGAGCAGAGCATATAAGCAGAGGAGTGGAACGTGCAGCGAGACATACTCGTCGTAGTGTTCCCCAATGACCGTCTCGACTGCTTCAGTACAAGCCATCGCAGCTTCTTTGCCCAAGAGTGCGGTGACGACGCCGAGGCCATACCCAGCCACCTTGGCTACGTCGGAGAGTATTGTGGGCCGCACCTGATGTTGTGCTTGTAGCTTGTCCATGACGTAGAGATGTCGTTTTTCTTGATCCCACATTTCCTGTCCGAGTTCGTCCGATACGAACGCGAGAGATGGTCTGCAAAGCGCACCTGAATCAGAGGGCCGACCGTCGGGTTCCGCCCCAGTACGGCCATCTGCCCTTGGTAAATGTAGTTGGCGGCGACTTCTCCTGCCTGGTCGACACGCAACGCGCTATCCAAGATTTCACGCTGCCGACGCGTGAGGGCTGACGGGGTGGAGGTCACTGCAGGGACATGTGCATTGGCGGGGTTGGTGTAAATGGCGGTCGCTCTGGTGGCCAAGGTACGGACGAATGGAGGTCGCATATGGGTGTCCGATGGTGAGAACGTCTGCCAGGCATGTCCGAGTCCGACGCGTCCGTGTCCGCATCCGCCCTCTCCGCCGTGCAAAAGACGGCGCTCGCAAAAGGTCGGTCTGTTCTCGTTTTTTTCTGTACCCACATTGAACGCACTTGCGTGATTCCAGGTGGTTTTACGGACCTGTCCGACGTCCTTTTGGCCTCAGCGAGCGACATATCTCGTACATGCAAAATACCCCCTCGCGAGGTCGACAAGATCGTATCCCTCATCTGCAAGCAACGCGCCCAGCCCCCTCGTCCGCTCCAAGCATTCTTGTCCGACGATAATGAGTCCTTTACAACAGGCGACTCCGAACTCGACACTATCCTCGGGGGAGGGATCGCGACCGGCATGGTATGGGAGGTCGTCGGCGAGAGGTATCATATTCTGTCCTCTGTGTCACGGAAAACAAAACTGAAACGTCTCGTCCCAGCGCTGCAGGAAAGACCCAACTCGCCCTCCAGAGCTCTCTCCTCGTACAGCTCCCCCGCAATCTTGGCGGCCTATCGGGCTCCGCATGCTACATCACCATCGCCGATCATCTACAAACAACGCGACTGCAACAGATCCTAGACACACATCCCCTCCTCTCCCCCTCGTTTTGTGCCCTCTCGGACATACAGACCGTCCAAACGCCCACGATACCCAGGCTCGTCCACGTCCTCTCCACCTTCCTCCCGCAATACATCGATACCGCGTGCAAGAATCCATCCTCGAAGCCCCTCAAACTACTCGTCATCGACGCCCTCGCCGAACTCTTCCATTCCGCCGGGAAAACCACCACCAAGACCCTCGTCGAGCGTTCCCGCAGGATCTCCGAAATATCCTCCCACTTACACCGTATCGCGCACACGTACCGCATCGCCGTGCTCGTCCTGAACGAGGTCATCGATGTCATCGATCGTGGCGACCCTCCTGGCGGCGGTGGTGACATGATCGGCTATCGAAACCAGTCTAGGTTGTTTGGCAGACCAGACAGTGTTCCGGGCGAAGAGCGCAAGGAGGCTGCGCTCGGTCTCGTGTGGGCGAACCAGGTGAATGTTCGTGTATTCCTCGCGCGGACGAAGAGGAGGAGGTACCTCGACGGGAGCGAGACCCCCAAAAAGCGGCAGTCAGGCGTCGGTGGGACGCCCGCTGCGGTATGCCAGGTGCCCATGAAGCCAATCGATGACCAACCGGTCCTCATCCGGCGTCTCTCTGTCGTGTTCAGTTCGGTCGCCCCACCCGCGTCCTGTAACTACATCGTCATGGCAGAAGGCTTCTCTGTCATACCAGGAAGCACCATTTCATTCGCCGCGTTGCCCGCAAGACCGAACCAACAGCCAATCACGACTCACGCTGTCGGTGGGGAGCAGAAAGATCAGGTCGTTCCGCTAGATGCTGGATGCATCCTTGATAGCTTCACCGCCGAGAACGATGGGCCAACCGTACCTGAGAACGAGCTTGGGCCGATCGAAGAAGCTGACGAGTGGGACAATTTCTGGGCTCAAAACTCTTTACCGGAGGACGCGTTCACTCGGATAGACTCTCCTAATGCACCTCCCAGCTCAAATGCATAGTTGCTGTGTTGTTATTCCATTCTGAAAGACTGAACGAGTGCTACATGGATAACATGGTGCGTACACATATTCCAAAGCTGACCTCCAGGAACCAGCCCTAGAGCGCCGGACAAAAAATTAACAATTCACGGCCATCGACAACAGAGCGGCAGTCAGATCAGCAAATCGGCACGTCAGTCCATCCCGAATTGTTTCGTGGTCTGGAGGACGTCTTGACCGGAGCAGGCGTATATTTGTTGTCCAGTTCATGCGCGTGTGCCGCGAAATGTGAGCTGGGCGCCTTCGTGATCGGGTACCGCGGCGTCACTTTGACAGCACCGGGAAACTTGTCGAACCACGAGATGATGATGCCGATCAGTGCTAAGGCGGAAGATGAGCTTGGCTTGCGACTTTCCCCCCCAGACACGACTCACCAAGGATGGGGGACGCGTATGCCACGCCGAGTTGTACGCCTGCAGGGATGCAAGGGACGGTCGACTTTGCAAAGTCGTTGCAGAGGCCCACACCACCATCCTGTCGTGCATGGACCGTCAACGATACGGCCAGAGCTGGGCGGGGGGACGTCAGTACCACGAGTCACCGAGTGTGAGTACAAGACTCTCTCTTACCGAGATCAAGTAACCCGCAAAGATGCCCAAGTTCCGGACGTTGCTGGTTTCATCGTCCGGATTCGCGCTCTGGTGGAAAAGACTAGAACGGCGGGACTGAGCTGCCAGGCGCGAGCGCACGCAAGGAGAATGGGATCGCTTACCAGCTGATGATGGCCAGTGCGTTGAGAACACCGAAGGAGATGACTACGACTTGAAAGCCTGGAATGTGCGCGTTGTTTCAGTGACGACGCTCATATGGCAAGTATCAGGATCATGACACACATACCTCCTGCGGAGGACTTTTCGTGAAGAGCGATCGCGGAAAGGACGGTGGAGATGGTGTTCATGGTGAGAAGGAGGGCTGTGGTCGAAACTGTCGGTGGAAGAACGGATCAGAATTCAGGTGAACTTACTGAGAAGGATCATGCGCGAACGAGCGAAAGGAAAGGCCATGGCGTCACAGACGACCGAGTTAACGAGGGGAGATAGATATTCAAGGGAGAGGAAACTTGGTACACACCGAGCCGGCCAGGCCCATTATATACGGTTTATGTTGATCCATTTTGCGATGAATGGGACAATGGTGGTTTGTGTGGACCATCGCTTGCACAAAAGGGTTCCACAAAGCTGTCAGTCCACAGAATAAAGTCAAAGCGAAAGGCCGTTCCTGGACGCATCTGCGGCACCAGTGTAGATCCCAACTCGTTTCCTATTTTTTAAATCAAAACACAAGTACGAATAATGAGGGATATAAGGTACGCCAAAAAAAAACCTGCAAGTCCAAAGATTACGCAAAGAAGGGGAGATCGACACTTAATTGTGATCACTGAAACTCCATACCCTTACGTCGCCATCCTCACTCCCAGACACAATCTTATCTTCACCTAGTCCGATGCAAGCCACCGGACCACGGTGGCCAAAAAGTGTAGTCGTACATTTTCCCTCTTCACGGTTCCACACCTGCGGTCAAAGCATTCAGTTCCGAGCAAACACCAGACAAAAAGACGCCTGGACCGACCTTGATCGTGCGATCATGACTCCCACTAACGAGTCTCAGTTTATCGCACGCCACAGCCCACACGCCTTCGATGTGTCCAAACAAGGTCCGAGTGGCCTTGCCCGTTTCGACGTCCCATATCTTGATCGTGTTGTCGAGGCTGCCCGATATCAACACAGGCTTCCTGGTAGGCCGTCCGATCGCGGTGGTCGTCGAGCTGCCCACAATGCCGTTTGCGATCTGCTTCTCGTCCGTACTCTCGTTTGACTTTCTCGTATCATGCGTGATAACGGTGCAGATATCAGTTGGATTAGATCCACCACATAGTTGGACGACATCTGAAGTGGAATGCTCGGCCACAGCGTCCGAGGAACGCAAGGTATTGTCTCCCTCTGGTTCGTCATCCACTTCTAGAATCCGTAGACTCTGGACCTGACTGACATGCCCAAGGAGCTGTTGCACGCATGTTCGTTGTGCGAGATCCCAAAGTCGGATGGTGCCATCATCAGAGGCAGAGAAGAGCATCTTGCCGGTCTCGATTTTGAGCGTGGATCGACAAGGATTGGGAAGGGAACTTGCACTCCCTTGAGAGTCCCACAACTTGACGGAATTTACCCAATCGCGATGACCACGAAGAGTAAACGCCTCGCCCGTACAAAAGTTCCATATCTTGACGGTGGAGTCGGCACTGCCGCTAGCCAGGACGCTCGCGTCAAAGTCGAGACAGACTACACCATCGGTGTGTCCTTCTAGGGTGCGTAGACATTCTCCCTTGCGCCAGTCCCACACACGGATGGTGTGATCCAGGCTGCCGGTAATCAACTTTGCCTCGTCGAACTGGAGCGCCCGAACAGCCCTCGTATGGCCTCTGAGACAGCGGATCTCTTGACCGGATTCGAGGTTCCATACGCGCACCGTACGGTCATAGGAACCTGTGATAAGGACGGGGAAGGATGGGTGCTGGAGGGTTTCGTTGAACTGGAGACACATGACGCCATCTGTGTGGCCGCGGAGCGTGCGGACAAGACAGCGACCGCGGCGCCAGTTACGCTCGACGGTAAGGCGCTCGCTGTAGACGTCCTTCCACGGACGGGTCATCATCTGCGGCTGAATACCTGCAGGAAGTGCGAGGAGGTCTGTGGATTGGGGACTGGAACTCGAGCTGGGGAGAGGTGAGGCTGAAGCAGAAGCGCGGAAAGAGGACGGGGGTGTCGGGGGATCGTGCGGATGGGGGTCAGGGTCATACCTCTGGCGCTTCGAGGGTCTATCAAGTTGGAATTCGGAGGAATCCGACTCGTGCTTTGACGAAGGAGATGCGGAACTGGGGCGGATCAGACGCCTGCGTCCGAGAATGGGTAAGCCCCAGCCACACTTGAGGCACTTTTGTCCAATATGCTGTTGGCAGATTTCGTGCCAGAGGATGTCGTCGTCGGCGAAGGTGCGCCAGTGTTTGGAGACCTGGGCAGCACGACAGAGGGACGTGGCGTCGAGGTAGGAAAGGATCTTGAGTGAGACCTCGCGGGGGAGGACAATAAAGGGGTCTATTCTGATTAGATGGCCGAGCTGCTCCGTGAGAAGAGAGAGCTGTGAGAAGCAGCACATGGTGAGGATGCCCTGGAGGATGAGCTCTCTGCGGGCGTGGGGGGAGGATGAGAAGTTGGACCATATGGTGTTGACGACTTTTCGCTCCTCTTCAGGGAGGGCGTCGAGGGCCTGTGGGGACGGATCAGAGCCGGGTTCATCTGAAACGATGGGGGAGATGGAACGGACCTGCTGGAGCTTAAGATTGGTTCCCTCGTCTGCGATGCGCTGATGACGCACGCAGAGCTTGCGAGGGGGGGGCTGGAAGGGGGTGGTGGTTTGCATGTCGACGACGGCTGCTACTCGCTTCCGTTGGGAGTGAACGAGGTGGTCACCGGGTCACTCGTGTAGCCGAGGACGGAGTTACGTCTAAGCGAAGTTCAAGGAGCGAGTTCAGCATCCGTCCATCCATACTTGTGTTGGTTTCTCAATAGAACACGTACTTGCAATATTGCGCCATTCTCGTCTCACTTTTTTGTCGTTCGCGCCATTCACACAGCCATCGCGGCATCGGAGCATGTGGACAAAAGTAACAATACAGCGACGACCATCCACACAGCGAGTCGCTCGCAATTCGATATCATACTATACGCACAATCAGATAAAACACACACACACATACTCTCTCTCTCTCTCTCAACGCGTTCCCTTTCTGCTGCAGAATCATCAATCCAGCGTGATCCTCAACTGCTCCAACGGTATCGGCTCGAACGTGTCCAGGTCGATGCCCCGTGAGCGCAGTTCGGGTATGCAGTGTGGTGGTACAAGCTGTCGGTTCAGCTCGGGTCGCACAGACAGCTCTGCAGATTCGTCAGTCGTCCGTTTTTCTATGTAATCCATCCTACTCACCCTCTCGCGTAAAGTTGAACAGAAGGGGGAATTCCTTCTGGTTTGGCATCCTCGCATCTTCCCCACGCAGCTCATCAAAGAACGGGTGAACCATGGCCTCCACTGCGCTCAACCGCGCCCCGGGAGTATACTCCAGGAGCTTCGCCACCAAATCTATCGCTTCCTGTGCCGTGCGCGGTCGGAAAACCTGCAAATGTCCATCAGATGCACCCACGCCATAACATCCAAGGGCGAACCAACCTTGTTGAACGGATGAGGTTTGATCTGTGGGAACTTGTGTTCCATGTAGTTGGGGTTCATCGTCTTGATTTGTTCTCGGGATGGCGTGCCAAGGACTTTGATAATCTCCACCAACTGATCGATCCCACTCTCACCAGGGAAGAGCGGCTGTCCCAACATCAACTCGGCCATGACGCAACCCGTCGACCATATATCTGTTAGGGAAAACATGAAGCGGGCCACACAAAGCTTTGAGGGAACTGACCGATGTTCGTCGTGTAGTTGGTGGCTCCGAAAATGAGCTCTGGTGCGCGATAATACCGCGAGCAAATATAGCTGACGTTGGGCTCGCCAGCCACGAGGATTTTGGCTGACCCAAAATCGCAGAGTTTCAACACCCCGGTAGCGGGGTTTAGGAGCAAGTTCTGAGGTTTGATGTCACGATGGCAGATGCCGACCGAGTGAATGTAGGCTAGAGAGCGCAAAAGTTGATACATGTACAGTTTGATTTGAAGGGCGGGCATTGGCTGCTTGAGTTTCGAATAGTGGCGACTAGCACGATACACGGTTTCAGGTACATATTCAAGCACAAGGTTGAGATAAACTTCGTCCTTCTAGAGGGACATTAGGTTCCAACTAGATCATATGGCTTGGGAGAGCCAACCTTGTCTCCGTTGGAGTAGAAAAAAGCCTTGAGGTCGACGACGTTTGGATGAGAGACGAGTCTCATTATTTGTAGCTCGCGATTCTGTCGAGCACATGTCAGCACACAGAAAAAAGGGGGGAAGGGTTTTTTTCTTTTGATTTTTAAATTGAACTTTTTTTGGTGTTACAAAAAAAGCGATAGAAAAAAAAATGATGGAGTGAATAGGCACCTTGAAGCGCTTGTCCTGGAGGACTTTCTTGATGGCGATGTCTTCAGTGTTCTTGGACGAGTCAGAGAGGAGTTTTGCCTGGAATACGACACCAAAGGAGCCGTTGCCGATGACTTTGCAATTTGTGTAAGCAAGCTCGCGTTGCTCGCTGGTCTTTCCATCGGAAGCGACGACCTTGACGATCCTATGAGGGTCGTCGATGGCTAGTTTATTTATGTGGTAAGGCTCTGATTGCATGGATGTGCGAGGGGGAGGGAGAGGGGGATGGGAGGAGAAGACAACGAGTGGATGATGACGGAAGCAAAGAGCGGGTAGACCATATATGGATGTCGAGGGGGAGGGGAGGGGAGGACAATGGGGGAGGGATGACTCACGTGACAATTTGACGCCGTTTATTGGAGCGTTGGAGGCCATCTGGGCAGGTACGGGTGATGGAGGGGCAGATTTGGGTGGATCAGGGCGGGGATATGAGCGAGAGGCGTGATCGGGTAAGAGACGGAGAGGGGGACGGCGGGGCGGAGGGAGATGCGGGCTGATTGGGACTGGACTGGTTGGCTGGGAGAGAAGGACAAGGGGCGACAAAAGACGGCCAGGGAGCTCACTGAGTGATCCCCCCCCCACTACCCACTATAGTCTTGGTCCTGTGACCTGAATGTGACTGCCTCCCAAAGATGTACAAATAACTCTCCCACCACCGCCGACGTCCCTTCCCCTCACACTAATACATACCCCGGGGGGGGGGGGGGGGGGGGGGGGGGGGGGGGGGGGGGGGGGGGGCGGCGCCG